>JAOTBA010015418.1:0-10382 GCA_025629845.1 Erythroxylum squamatum
TATGTAAAATATTTAAAAATTATTGTTATTTCAAATTAATTGTCATTATTATTTATTATTAAGATTTTTGAAAACATAGTTGATGTAAACAGTAAACTAGTAAAGTATACAATACAGCTATATAATATATCAATATCTACTATTTTGCAATTTTTAAAAAATTTAGAGACTATTCTATAAATTTAAAAAATATCTCAAAACGGTACTTGGTACCGACCGATACCGATACAATTCCTTTCCAAAGCTCAATTCGGTACCGAGCTCGGTACGGTATCCATAACATTTAGACTGCGGATAAGCTCTATCGAGGAGCGTTTCATGACAATTAGCCGAAATTTTTTATTTTAATCTCGATTTTGCCCTTTTACTACCGTCTGAAGCTTGTGGACTTTGTGCTCTTCTTTTTATTCTTCGTGATCGCTGTTGCAGCGCCGTGTATCGACGCTGCCTCCCTCAGTCCTTTTCTCAGTTCTTCTCGTCGACCTCAAGAGCTGGTGAATTTTTTTCACAGAAAGAAGAAGCATTCTGCTCCTCTCTATTTGGATCTGTTTCCTGTCTCGCAAATGCTTGTAATGTGTGTTGGGATACATGATGATATCAAAGCATTCTTTCCGTAAGTATTATCGTTACTGCTTTCTTTTCAGTTGTTGACATCATCAACGACTTCGAAAGTTAATACATGATATCAAACCAGGAACTTCGTAAACTTTATTGGTCTTTATCTCTATGCTTGTTCATGTCTTGTTTTTTCTAATAATTTGTGATTGGAGCACGATTTCTGCTGTTAAGTTTGGCTTATGTAAATCATTCCGAGTCACGCATTTAATCCGGCTTTTGATTTTTAGTGATAGTATGACTTAACTGTGGCCTTTTGGTTTGTGCAGATGTTTGCATTGTAGGTGTTGCTCGAACACCAATTGGTGGTCTTCTGGGTTCCCTTTTGTCTTTCCCAGCTACAAAGCTTGGGTCTATAGCCGTTAAAAGTAATTAAATCTCACCGTTCAAACGTTATAAATAATGCTGTTTTTCCGTTTGCGATGACACACAAGTGCTATATCATTATTTTGTGTGAATTGACTAGGTGCTCTTAAAAGGGCAAATGTGGATCCATCACTAGTACAGGAGGTTTTCTTTGGCAATGTTCTTAGTGCAAATCTAGGACAAGCTCCTGCTAGACAATCTGCCTTAGGAGCAGGCATACCTAATTCAGTGGTGTGCAACACTGTTAATGAAGTTTGTGCGTCCGGGATGAAAGGTGATCTGTTAGTATGCAAACATTTTCCTCTGTAGTTGTTGATACTATGCTGTTAGCATGGAGACGTTATAAATTAATTTATGATTGTGTGTTCATTGCCTTTTTTGAACCAGCAATTATGCTTGCTGCACAGCCAATCCAATTGGGTATCAATGATGTTGTTGTTGCTGGTGGGATGGAAAGCATGTCTAATGCGCCAAAGTATATTATTGAAGCAAGGTTTGCATTTCTTCACTTCTATAAAGTCATGTGATGGTAAAATAGTGTTTCTGTATAATCATTGAGGACTCCTGAAGACATGATAGGCGAACTAGATCATTGGTGATAATTTGGTCAATGGTGTTCTAAGGAATAGGTCAGTTGGATTCTCTGTGTGTAGAGACTTGTGATACCAAATAAAGTCCGTTCCCAATGTTTTCTGTTTAGTTTTGTTTGAGGTAGATGTCAGGCTGTATGATTTCAAGTGTTTTCTGTCCTGTATTGAGTCCTCTCTTCTTCTTCTGGGTGTAATTTTTGCCCATTGCGTCATTGTTAATCACCATCTTAGGTATTTCATTGTCCATCTTTGCAATTCATTTGGGTTCAAGTCTATCTTTTACATTTTTCATATGTGATTCACACCTCTATTCTTGCGTGACATTTCCTTTCTTTTGGTGCTTTATCTGTGACTAAACCAATTTATGTGTCGCATTTAGTTCTGTTTTTCCTTTTTGTAGCTCAACACTGTTATGTGTTTTTGTTTGGACCCATTTGTTACTTTCCAGATGGATGGGTTTGGCAGTGATATTTCTTTGTGACCCATTCCTAAGTTTTTTTTTTTTACACAGAAAGGGTTTTTGACTAGGACATGACACTATTATTGATGGCATGCTCAAAGATGGCCTGTGGGATTTGTATAATGGCTTTGGAATGGGAATTTGTGCAGAAATTTGTGCTGATCAGTATTCCATAACCAGACAAAAGCAGGTTTGCATTCACATATCAATAAAACTTTGTGAACAGTTTGTCTTCAGCAATCAAATGGATTCTGCTTTAATCCCTTATCTGATATCTTCTTCTTCATTAGAATGTTTTGAAACTATTTAGTTTATCAATTGGTAGTGCTGAAAGCCACATTACTATATATTCTAAACACAGAATTCAAAATGCTCATCAAATTACGATGGTATTGCAGGATTCATATGCTATTAGGAGCTTTGAACGTGGGATTACTGCTCAAAATGCTGGTCTTTTCTCCTGGGAAATTGTTCCAGTGAGTTTTTAATTCTGGCATGGTCCCAGTTTGCAATTTTTTCTTTTTCAAAATCATGGCCATATGGCTTTTGTTAACTTGCAGGTTGAAGTTTCTGGAGGAAGGGGGGACCATCAACTTTGGTTGACAGGGATGAAGGTTTAGAAAAGGTAACATAAAGTTGCTGGGAACACGTGCATGGACTGGTTTGCTTAATGCTACTTAGACTGTTGCAATTTCATTGTAGCTTATCCGTATCTCCCATAAGTTGGCAGGCACTTGTTAGGATCAATACCAACAAACCTAGGATATGGCGAGTATCCTCTAGGAGAAAGAGAGAGGGGCTGTGGGCAATGATGCACTAGTTAGTTAGGAATGTGGTACAAGGTGGGGAAATAACAAAATGTACGGGTTGGTAGCTAAGTAGGGGGCAAGAGAGAAAAGAATTATTCGCGAAAAGTAAGGAGTGAGAATATTGTGATAGAGAGAAACTATTCTCCTGAGGAGCTTCTTCAATTCTGGTTAGGTGTTCTAGTAAATCCCCTTGTAATACTCGTATACTTCTTCTATTATCAATCATCAATATAGCAAAACTCTAGTATATTCAGCTAGAGTTCTAACATTGGTCCGACCTGCCGGATTACTACGAGAGGGGAGGATCAGCTTTTGAAGGACTTTCACAAACACTGAAATATTCAGATTTACATACCTTGATGCCACCTAAGATGTCCGATAGAGTAGAAGTGTTGGAATCCCGCATGGCAAGTCTGGAGGCTGGAGTGGAGGAAATTCAATCATCCATGCGGATGGCTATGGGGGAAATGCAGCGGGCTTTGTTGTTGGAAATGAGCAAAATGATGAGAAAAAGACTAGAGGACGGACAGGGGAGTGGCGAGGCCTCAGGGAGGGGGCAGACTATGGCTGGTGAAAGGCGACAGCCAACTCCGATGGAGCATTCCTTTGACACTATGGAGGAATATCGGATGTCGGTCCGCAAGGTGGAATTGTCCATATTCGATGGGTCAGATCCTGTAGGGTGGATCACTAGGGCGAAGGTGTATTTCGAGGTTCATAGTACCTCATAACCAATTAAAATGAAGCTGGCTCTTTTGAGCATGGAAAGTTCAACCATACACTGGTTCAACCTACTGCGGGAGACAGAAGAAATTCTGGATTGGGAGAAGTTTAAGAGAGCTCTAATTGACCGCTATGGAGGGAGGAAATTTGACAACCCATTTGAAGAGCTATCAGACTTGCGACAAACAGATTCGGTGGAGGAGTACATAGAACCCTTTGAATTCATTTCATTGCAGGTGGGGCGACTACCAGAGGAGCAATATATGGGGTACTTCATGAGTGGGTTAAGGGCAGATATTCGTCGATGGGTAAGGACATTTGGGCTAGTGAACCGATACCAGTTGATGAAAATTGCTAGGGCAGTGGAGGAAGAAGTTAGCGGCGATGGTGGACGAACTGAACACTTCAGCTCTCGATTGCACGTCTGGAAGCCACATCGAGGGAGTTCTTTTAGGGGTAGCTTGCGAGTCAGCCCGAACTGCAGGGACATGAACCACCCACACCTGATGGGTCGTGGGAAGGTGGCAGGCAGGTATGGGTCGGGGAGAATCCGGGAGACATACGGGTCACAACCCGATTCCCATGCGTAGACCCGAGGAGGAGTTTCCAACCTCGTGACCCCTACCAGACGGCCGGACAATGACAGACGGGGTTCGACTGAAAAAAATAAAGGGTTGCGACATCTCTCCTATCACGAGCTTATGGACAGAAAAGCCAAGGGCCTTTGTTTCAGGTGCGGGGAGAGATTTCACCATCTTCACCAGTGCACGGAAAAACAATTGAGGCTCTTGATTCTGGGCGACAATGAAACGTTGACTGAGGATGGAGAAATCATCGCGCTGGAGGCTGAAACCGAAGAAGAGGGAGAGAGCCTTAGAATGTCGAGCTATAGGAGTCTTCGGTGTGAAGGAGACAATGATACCTAAAACGAAAACTATGAGATTGGAAGGGAAATTACAGGGAGTTCCTATTGTGGTCCTAGTTTATCGGGGCCAGCCACAACTTCATTTCACCGGAGTTAGCCAGTGGTCTTGGGCTGCATGTAGGGATGAGTAGAGCTTGGGGAATCAGATTGAGAGATGGCCATAAAGTGGCTACTAAAGGAAGGTGTATGGGAGTGCCTATTCGGATGGGAGAAATGGAGTGGAAAATTGATGCTTATGTCTTAGACTTAGGAGGAATGGACGTGATCTTAAGGGTGGCTTGGTTGCAAACCTTAGGAAAGGTCATGGTTGATTGGAAGGAGATGACCATGCAATTCCAACATGAGGGGCGAAGAGTGCAACTTAGTGGGAATGCAGGGCTTCAGCATACACCGAGGAGAGGCAGTGAGTACCATGAAGATTCAGTGTGCGTGCATGGTCTCCTTGCTATTTTGAGTGGGAGTTTACTATCCGTGGAAGGAGTAGATATAAGGGAGGGACAGCAAAGGCAACTTACCAGTAAAGAAGAAAGAGAGCTGAATTTGGTGTTGAATAAATTTCCTGAGGTTTTTCAAGAGGTGCAGGGGCTACCTCCTGAAAGGAATCACTCACATGCTATTGTCTTGCAACAAGGACAAGGGCCTATTAGCGTAAGACCCTATAAGTACCCTCATCATCACAAAGATGAGATTGAGCGACAGGTGCAACAAATGCTGAAAATGGGGATCATTCGTCCTAGTTCTAGTGCCTATTCCAGTCCGGTTATTTTAGTCAAGAAAAAGGATAATACGTGGAAAATGTGTGTCGATTATAGGGCACTAAACAAGGTAACCGTTCCTGAAAAGTACCCTATTCCGGTGGTAGAGGAGTTATTAGATAAGCTGAATAGTGCAGGAGTCTTTTCTAAATTGGACCTCAAGTCCGGGTATCATCAAATTAGGGTCAAGAGAGAGGACATTCCTAAAATGGCGTTCCGAACACACGATGGTTACTATGAATTTCTCTTGATGCCATTCGGATTAACCAACGCACCAGCAACATTCCAGCCCGCTATGAATGATATTTTCAGACCCTTCCTCCAGAGGTTTGTGTTGGTTTTTTTTTACGATATACAGTGCAGATTGGGACACCCATCTATTACACTTAACAAATGTCTTGGAGGTCTTAAAAGCCAATCATTTTGTGGTTAACTAACAGAAGTGCAGTTTTGGAAAAGGGACCGTAGCCTATTTGGGTCATGTTATTTCGAAACAGGAAGTAGCGGTGGATCCAGCTAAGGTTTCAAGCGTAGTGAATTGGCCAATTCCTCGGAATGTGAAAGGGGTGAGGGGATTCCTCGGTTTGGCAGGATATTATCGAAAGTTCATTATGAACTACGGTAAAATAGCCAAACCTCTTACTGAATTAACAAAAAAGGATGGCTTTCATTGGAATATGGCAGCCTTGGAGTCCTTTAAAAACTTGAAGAAGGCTTTGACTACATCTCCAATATTGGCTCTTCCTCAATTTGACCAACCCTTCGAAGTGGAGTGTGATGCTTCGGGCAAAGGGGTAGGGGCTGTAGGCTGTATTAATGCAGAATAGAAGACCTATTGCATATTTCAGTAAGGCTCTATCCGAATGCAATTTATCTAAATCGGCTTATGAGATAGGGTTAATGGCATTGGTATTGGCAGTACATCATTGGCGGCATTATTTGTTGGGCAAACCATTTGTGGTATATTCCGATCAAAAAAGTCTTCGCCATTTGCTGCAATAAAGGGTATCCACAACCGACCAACAATGCTGGATGGCTAAGTTGCTCGGGTTTCATTTTGAAGTCATTTATAAGCCAGGACCTGAAAACAAAGCTGCTGATGCTTTGTCTCGAATTCATGAAGAGTGTGAATTGAAGAATATGATTTCTTAACCACTATGGGCTGATGGTAAAATCCTGCAGCAAGAGGTAGACAAAGATCCTATCTTAGTGATATTGTCAAGGCATTACAGCAAAATCCAGATGCAAGAAAAGGGTTTTAGTGGCACCAAGGAGTTCTCCTACACAAGGGAAGGCTAGTGATTTCAGCTCATTCCACCTTCATTCCCTTACTCCTTAAGAAATTCCACTCTTCACCTATAGGAGGCCATTCAGGTTTTCTACGCACATATCGGAGGATTGCTAGCAATCTCTATTGGATTGGTATGAAAAAGCCCATTCAAGACTTTGTTAAGTCTTGTGATATTTGTCAGCGGCAGAAGTATGCTGCTACCTCTCTTGGGGGTCTGTTGCAACCCCTTCCTATTCCCCATCAGATTTGGGAAGATATATCGATGGATTTCATCACGGGACTTCTGAGGTCTAAGGGATATGAGGCAATACTGGTGGTGGTTGATCGGTTGTCTAAACATGGTTATTTTATTTTATTGAAGAACCCATATACTGCTAAAAGTGTGGCTGAAATATTCGCGAGGGAGGTGGTGCGTTTATATGGAGTTCCCTTATCCATCATAAGTGATCGAGATCCTTTATTTGTGAGCTACTTTTGGCGGGAATTGTTTCAACTACAAGGCACTATGTTGAAAATGAGCTCCTACTATCATCCAGAGATGGATGGGCAAACTGAGGTATTTAACCGATGTCTAGAGACCTATTTGAGGTGTTTTGCTTCTGAACAACCCAAACATTGGTCTTCTTAGGTGTCATGGGTTGAATTATGGTACAACACTACCTATCATGTGTCTACTGGTTTAACACCTTTCGAATTAGTATATGGCCGAAAACCTCCTACATTGGTTCGGTTTGTACAAGGCGAAACTAAGGTGGAGGCAGTGGCTAGGGAGCTGGTAGATAGAGATGAGGCTTTGGCCCAACTCAAATACAATCTTCACATAGCTCAAGAGCAGATGAGGAAGTATGCTGATAGGAAGAGACAACCCGTATCTTTCCAAGTGGGAGAATGGGTTTTTCTTAAGCTCCGCCCTCACAAGCAACTAATGGTGGGCGAAGAATTAACCAAAAATTAGCGGCTAGATACTTTGGTCCTTTCCAAGTTCTGGAGAAATTGGAGGCTATCGCTTATAAGCTTAAACTCCCATTGCACTCTCGAGTTTACCCTGTTTTTCATGTGTCTCAGCTAAAAAAAGCTGTGGGACACTACACGGTTGAGGAGGCTCTACCTGAAGGAATGGAAGTGGAGCTAAAGGAGGAGGTAGAACCAGAAACTGCACTGGCCAGCAGGGTGATTTCCAAGGATGGACAGTCAACCACGCAATGGTTGATTCATTGGAAGGGAAAACCGATGGAGAATGCTACATGGGATGATGACTTTGTTATCCGGAGTCAATTTTCTCATTTCAGCCTTGGGGACAATGTTAGGATCAATACCAACAAACCTAAGATATGGCGAGTATACTCGAGGAGAAAGAGAGAGGGGGCTGTGGGCAATGATACACAAGTTAGTTAGGAATGTGGTACAAGGTGGAGAAATAACAGAATGTACGGGTTGGTAGCTAAGTAGGGGGCACAGAGAGAGAAGAATTATTCGGGAAAAGTAAGGAGTGAGAATATTGTGACAGAGAGAAACTATTCTCCCTGAGGAGCTTCTTCAGCTCTGGTTAGAAGGTGTTCTAGTAAATCACCTTGTAATACTCGTATACTTCTATTTTCAATCATCAATATAGCAAAACTCTAGTATATTCAGCTAGAGTTCTAACAGCACTTGAGTTCCTGGCTTACTTGTTGCAGTATTCTTTATGCTTAATTGTAAAATTCACATTTCTATTCATCCTCTCCTCAATGCCTTTAAATAAATAGCACCTCACTATCACTTCCGTATTTCTCTTTTAAGCCACAAAGTATATTTAATGTATTAGTTATTATTGTTTTATGTCATCTTGCTAGTTTGAAGCCATTACTGGTGTTAATAGACCGCCTAATGGAAGCAAGGGTCTTCATCCGAACTTCATAAAGCAGTATCAGGTTAGGTTTGCATCTAATGTATAGATGTTAGTAGCTCTCCGCCTTGTCCGAAATCACATGCTGACTCACTTCAGCAGAGTTGAAACTTACCATATGATAACACTGAACTATGTTGCTTTCATCGTGAATCTAATACTTGATGCTGAAATGTCTTTGCGCTCAACTGCAGCCACTTCCAGTACCAAGGACGCCGTTGCAACCCAATAACAAGAAGCATTCTGACGAGGAAGATGCTTGCTCTGTCACTTCCTCGTATCCTATAACTACTTGATTTTGGAGAGGACGTTTATGTATCATCATGAGATCCAATTCTAGAAGCAAAACTAAACAGGTGGTTGTTAGATTTAAGGTTTTGTGGTGAGTTAATGTGATTGTGTTAAATTTATGCTTAGGGGACTATCCTTCAGTAAACTAATTATTTTATTAGATGTTTGTTTATTATGTAATAATATTTAAAAACAGGGTGATTAATTTCTTATTTTGTTTATAACGAATAATTAATTTGGTTGATTTTTATATCAATAAATAAAATTGTAAAATTTTATAATATTTATATCTTATTACTTATATCAAAAGGTAAAAATAATTTTTAATATTAAATGATAATTCATTTTATTAATAATATAATAAAATTAATAAAATGCTTAAATTACTGTCATGTTAAACTAATGAATGTATTACTAATAATCAGTATAGATGATGTTATGTATCTTAAAAATTTATAGTAAGTTAAAATTAATAATAAAATTTAACATAGAGATTTATTTCAAAGTAGAAGAAATTTTTACAAAATTTTTAGATCATAAAGAATTTTAGTAAATTTGACAAATCCACAAATATACTTAGTATCTTTTAAATAGAAGAAGTTATATGCATTAACTAAAACGCAATACAAGATATAAACCTCATGTGTTGGCTCAATTCTAAAGCCATTCTATTAGATCTTATATTTTGGAAATAAAAATGAAAGATTCTTAACAAAAACCTTCGTTACACCAAAAAAAAAATCTTTATAAGGATTAAGAGTAGATTCTATTTTGTCTTATCTTGTTCTTTATAAGAGTTAAAAGTATGCCCTATTTTACTTCATCTTGTTCTGTATAAAGATTAAAAATTAGTCATATCTTGTTCTTCGTAAAAGTGCACCTAAGGGTTGCAATTTGAACCCTTTTTATGACTTGCAAGTTCAAAATGCAACAATTTGAAGATTTTTTACACGTTTATTTTCTAACAATTATAAATTATAAACAAAAATATATTAAAATTTGATTACATTAAAAATTTTATTCAACTCAATTAAATAATTTATTATTCTTTACTAAGAATATCCAACAAAATACTAAGATATATAATATTCATATCTTTATAATTTTTTTAAAAGTCATAACCTTATAAGTCATTTTACACATAAACAACTAATATTAAATAGTTAATTTTACCAAACATTTCTAACAAACAGCTAATGCAATCCGTTAATCAAATCAGTTCATAGAATCAACTATCAGCTAACAGCTAATGTAATCCGCTATTTGCCAAACAGGGCCATAAACTAAAATGGATAAGATATAAACAGAAAAAGCTAAATTAAATAAACTACAACTATACGATATGACAATAAACTATTTTGTAATTTAAAAAAAATCTCAGACTATTTTATAAATATTAAAAATTACCCGAAACGGTACCCGGTATTAACCACACTACAACAAAATTGACATACAGTAACACTTTTGACAATATATTATAAAATACCTATCTACGGTAACATTTTATCTTAAAATGTTATGATTCTTAATTTGATAAGTAACACTTGATGATTTTATAACATATAATTTATCATTGATAACAATTTTTTTAAGTATTACTAAACATTATAAAAGGTTACTATTTTAAGATGTTACGAAAGTGATGTAAAATAATGACACTTTATATGAGTTA
>JAOTBA010015594.1:0-10370 GCA_025629845.1 Erythroxylum squamatum
ACACGTGTATGGTTTATGTTAACTTTACAGTTGTCAGTATTAATGATAAATGTACATTTATATTATATTCTAATAGTCCCAATAAAAAAACATGTTTATTCACATTGATCTCACCGTTTTCATTAAGCTATTAGAACTTAGATTTCTTTGGAAGTGTTAATGTTGGTGTTACTGACATTTTTGAATGCATTAGAAAGAGACAAGATTGAATTCATTAAAAAGGAAAGATATAGGAAAACCTAAGGGAAAGACACTCTAACTGTCCTAACC
The DNA here is from genome assembly GCA_025629845.1 of Erythroxylum squamatum. Classification (NCBI taxonomy): domain Eukaryota; kingdom Viridiplantae; phylum Streptophyta; class Magnoliopsida; order Malpighiales; family Erythroxylaceae; genus Erythroxylum; species Erythroxylum squamatum. The sequence continues at coordinate 271 of JAOTBA010015594.1, forward strand.
AAAGGAAAGAGTTAGGAGTCTAACTATAAAGTGGGAAGGTGTTAGGTACCATATTTTATCTGCTTAATCACTTACATAGGTCTAAGATAGGTTTTAAAATTTTGAAAATTTGTAAAAGGAAAAAAAAAACTCGAGTGTTAGGTCTGTAAAAGTAAGATTAATAACAAAAATAAAACATGTGGTCAAATACAAAAGAGTTTATTGTTTGAACTATTGCTTAAAATAAAATTTATGTAGATACCTACAGTGTTATATAGGAGTTTGAATAAAGAAATCTTTAACTTTGATAGAAGATGATGAGTTTAATTGTGTTTTGTACAATTTAATTGAATGAAACAAGATAATGTAAGGGTTTTTTTATTTGAAACAAATTAATTAAAAGGAAAGGACTAACATTTAAAAAGGATATAATAAACTAAACTTCTAAAGCAAAGAGTTTAGTGAGTAGGGCGAAAACCATTTTTTTAGGTTTTAATTAATTTAAAGAAAAGGGAATTTCCTAAAATATTTATTGTTTAAAAATATACCATAAATCCTCAAAGTTTTGGTGAAAATTTTAAAAAAGAAACCTAATGGATTCCAAATTGAAAATAAATCCTAATGGGCTTACAAGCTCAACTAGAAAAATTGAAATTAAAATTAAGTAAAGAAAGAAAAAAATGTTCCTAATGGGTCATGTAAACCCAACTATTATTTTAGACCTTAATTTAAACAAAATGATGAAAAGTCAAAGTTAACGGGCCAACAAGCCTAACTAAAATTTTGTTCTTATTTATAAACAACAAAGAGCTTAAAAAGGTCTAGGCATAAAAAAAAGGAATTAAAATTTTGGGAAAATAGGCTTTGAAAAAAGATTTTAGAATTTTGAAAAGAGAAACATTTTTGTTAAGACTTTTATAAAATTCTCACTCTCTCTCCACCAATTCCCTTTCTAAATCATGCATTCACATATGCAAGCAAAAGCAAAAATATAGATATTTTTATATTTTGTAGCTTGATTTTAGGGTTTTAGCATAAAATATTAGGTATATTTATGACAAATGTTGAGCATATTTAATTTAAAAATTGACGCATAGGATTAGGCTTATTCAAACTAAAGGCAAAATGAGTTTTACTGAAGTAAGCATTCCATAAAAATGGTGATTTATTAATACTAGATAGAATAATAAAATATTTTCAAAGTTAACAATTTAATTAAACAAATATAAGACTCAAACCCATTGATCAAATTTTTTATAAACTTAAAATTTTTATCAAACAAATTTGGGCCTCAAGCCTATTGGTTAACCTTTTCTTGATTATTGACTCTTAGATTCTTGACTAAGCTAGTGTTTCACTTACTACTACTTAGTGTTGATCCTATTTCTTCTTATTATTACTACTTGATGATCTCTACTAACCCACATGAAATGGGTCAAAATGCACTAAATGGAGAAACCTTTAGAACAATATTATTGGTGGAGGGTAAATGCATATAGATGGCCCAAATATTTTATCTTGAGTTAAAAATATTGGCAAAATGGTAAAATTTTGAACCCTAAAAGTTTACTTAATAATTAATCTTAAACCAAACATTTCTAAGCTTTAAAAAAGTTTCCTAAAAATATGAAAAACATTTAATTTAAACTCTAATAGTAATAGAACACTAATTCCCCATTACGGTTCCATTAGTTTTTTCCATCACGTATTTTATTATTTATTAAAGACCCCATTATCAACTGGATGTCCCAACTAGCAAGAGGGATCTATAGCTAGGGATCTATAAACTTTGCCCCTCCCTCTTGCCTCTGTTTTTGAGTTGGGAAATCAGAGATGACATGCTTACATTAAATAAGCTTCTTTCTTCAAAAAAAAACATGTAGAATCTTTAGGATTGATACTAAGAGTGAATGAGGTGTTATTTTGGTCATTGAAAAGTCATTTTTCCCACAACCACTAAATATTCTTTGTTATTAATGTTATATCTCCTATCATATGAACTTTCTAATAAGCATATCAAATTCAAAATTTTTAACTTTGTTCTAGTTCTTTGATGGTAAAACTCATTATGATTGAGAAACTATCTTATTTAAGAGAACTTTACATATTTTTGATACTTTGTGAGTTTTGAAAAGGTAGAGAACAAGAAGACGATAATGTTCTAACAATACTACTTTTCGTGAGAAGACTTTGGGGTCATCAGAACTAGCATCACTTTATTCTATTTCTACCTTTTAAAGCTTAGGAGGTTAGAAAAGAAACATTGGAATATAGTTCTTATTCAACCTCTTAAGGTTAGTGCCTTCTATAAGTTCGTATGATTTCTATCTTTGACCAATTATTAATGACCTAATTTTGCATTTAATCTATAAGTTTCTATAATTTCCTCACTTAAATTGGCACCTTTTACTAGTTAGGAAGTCTAACTAGCAAGGAGGCCCACAAATAAAAAATAAAAACTAATAGGTTTAAAAAACTTGAGAGAACATTTATAAAGAGTTTGGATTCACTCAACTTAGAGTTTAAATTAATTGTTTCAAAAGTTATGATTCTTTTTTAATGTTCAAAAATGTTTAATATTAAGTTAAATTTTAGTGCAAATGTTAGGGTTTAAATTGATCCTTTTTCAATGGTTTTTATAAATATGAAAAAGGATAGGAACACTTAGACTTTAAATAACAAAAGAAAAAAAATCAAAAGGAAAGGATGCTTAAATGCTAAGAACATGGGATTGAAAATCCTACATAAAATTATGCTAATAATATTTTCATTAATATGCCTGAAGGGAATAAAAAATGACACAGTGTAGCAAGGAAAATTGGAACAAAATGACCTAGAAGGGAAATGTCGAAACAAGTCAACCTATGGAAAAATGTATCCCTAAACAAAAGGCATACACATATCTACCAAAACAACAAAGTAATGCGTTGTTCATCAACTAAAATAACACTTAAATTAGTATTAAGTTATTAATGAAATTATATATGTGAAAAAAGAGTTAAGGTTAAACAAATATTGACTAGGATGTTCAAAAATTGTTCCAAATGGTAAAGAAGAAAACATAATAAAAAGATATAGTAAGTTGCATTGTGTGTATCCATAATAATTAACAACCAGACAAAAAAATTAGGATTTGCATAAAGACCATAAAATGTTGTCTATGGACCTGTAATAATCCAAAAAGCTTAGTTAAAATACACTAAAAATATTGTAAGTATTGAAACAATAATTATTTAGTTCTAATTAACACAAATATCACATAACTTTACCATTCATGACATAATCACTCAGTTGTTACATCTTCATCAATTCTATAATTTGAGAAAAAAGCATTAAAGTTAAATTACAATACAAATAGGAATTGAAAGAAAAACATTATATGAGATAGAATGAATACCTTTCTCTTTTCTCTTCACTTATATCATAATTCGGGCCAAGTAATCTTTTGAATAACATATCATATTTTGCTATTTTTGCTCGAGTTTCTTATAACATATCTTTTAAATAACATGTCATCTTTCCTCTTGAAGTTGTTGAATGATTGTTTTACATGATAAGGTTGACACGTTTTTCTTAGGGTTATAGCCAAGAAATTTGAAATAGCCAGAACATATACCAAGTATGGTATCATAAATGTCTTCTGCACTGAGCTCATTCCCTTTAAACAGATTTCTCTAATAACTCTTTCATATTATTCTAAAATTAAAAAGAAAACAATATCTAATCCAAATGTTATTACTTACTACTATATTAATAAAAGAAGTAAAATATTGAAATAATTTGTGTGCTTATATAATTTTTTTTTGCTTCTTGTGACACCCACCCTTTATGTTCCTCATAGTGAGTGGCTTTATATAATGTGATCCTATCACACTCTTGTCATTGTAGTTCCTTCTAAATCTGCTTTATGAAAGAAAATACAAGGTAAAATAATGTTTATTGATATAATTTTAACCCATGACTATGAGTTGTTTTTATTTTTTTTTTCTCTATTGACCTATGCCTTCTCAAAATTTTCCTAAATAAAGCAAAACATATTAGGTAGTCATTAAATCATCTAACAAGATTAATGGAAGCAAACACAAATGTAAAGAAAACAAACCTAAACTTTCGGGTCAGCCGAATAATCACACAAACTATTCCAATTTTCTTAAGAAATTCATTTAGGAAGATGATTGTGTACCTTAGCATCAGAAGGAAAAGAATTATAATATCGATGCAACTTGAAACGACAATCCCTGGTCCTTTGTTTCAATATTAAAGTAACGCAATTTGAAACATCTGGTTTTTCAATATCCATAATATTCAATTGCAGCTGTTAATAATAAGTAAAAGTGTAATTAATCTTAAAATCATTAAAACAATATTGCATATACTTAAATATATTGAAAAATTACTGCAACTTTATCAAAAGAATTTTGAAGCAAGTTGTCTTCTTTCAAGTGTAGCACCCCACTCTCATAAGACACGTACTCGATATCTTGAGTGATATCCAAGTACGTACCCCGCAAGGGTAGCATGTTAGAAAGCCAATCGATTGAAATTCATTACAAATTTTTCAAAAATTTCACACGCATATACGTAAAATCAATGATGGAACTTTGAAACCATATTATTGGTAAACATTTTCAAACACAATATTACATCCACTACACAACTCATCAGAATTTCACTAGTCACTTGGGCCTATTTCAATTACAAACATCACTCGCCATAATTGATATTACACTTTACAATTTACACACATACATTGCACAATATTTGTGGAAAAATAATTCAAAAACTAAAATCACTGAAGACATATGCAGGTGCAAATTGATCCCGACCCTTAGCCCATATCTGATTTCAGTGGCTATACTCCAATTAGCGTAACTAGATATCTACTCTGAACCTGAAAAGCCACGTTGCAATTTTGGTGAGTTTTGCGAACTCAATGAGTGGATCATCCTCAATGGCTCACTCAATCATGTAACATATTAATCCATATAATCACATAATTCACATCACTTCATCAATTCATTATGATAAGTCATATACGTTTCATATTCACTTAAACATATATCACATTCAGAAATCAGTCAAACTATTTAAGTCATACATATCAGATGCATATGCAGTGCTCATGAGACTCGCTTTTAATTATTGATGTTGTGACCAAGTGCCTATAACTGTCCTGTATCCATTGTAGATACCGACCTCATTGATAACTGTCCCGTATTCGTTGGGAATATCAGGCTCATTATACATAGTGAGCCTTTGGCTCTTAATCATATTTTGAGCTTTTAGCTTCTTTTTCACTTTCTGAGCTTTAAGTTCTTTTTCGGTGGCTACTCCAATTACAACAGCCTTTATGTTATCATTCATTCATGTAATGAAATGCATCAATTATATATGATCAATCAGTCACTTTTTATTTCACTTTACACATGTCATCGGAGCCTTGGTCCAGCATTCAACCTTTAAGTTGAGAATCACTTTTTTTTTCATTCACATGCACATTCACATTTTCTTCAGAACTTGGTCCGGCATTCAACAATCAAGTTGAGTATACATATAGTCAGTCCAATTCACATTCAATGAGCACTTCCAATATGATATTCATGCATCAAACGCCTCGTACATTCAATGTCTGGAATCAGTACAAACACATTCACATCAATCATATCAGTAGTAATTCAATGCAGAAATTTAAAACATAACAAACAATGAAATGAGACCATCTAAGTCGACTCACAGTATGCTCCAAATTAGCATTAGCTTCTATGATCTAAAAACATCTGGATGTGGACGTTCTATCCTATATCATCATTATGCAAAACACATATTACATACACATTATTAATTGCATAATCTCATGAACACTCAATCACATACATATGTATATATGTTGTGTATAATGCATGCTCAATGACAATCCTGGGTATATTATCTAAATTCACATCTTATGCTTATTCTCATTTCATAATTCATATATGTCTAATTGAACTTAGGTTTCACTTCATTTGTACATGATCATTCTAAGTTCTCTATTCAATCTTTACCCTTTTGTATGTGTCTAGCTTATTCTTAAGCTTACACTTCAAGAACACTAGGTTATTCTAATATCATAACCCAATTTCTCGTCATTTCTTTTCTAATATTATATGCTCTCATAATGCCCAATTCTCATTCAGATTTAATCACTTAATACATATTACTCAACTCCTTTAAATCACAACTCCTATCATATGAACATCTTCATTCACGTTATACTCATGCCTTTGGTACTTTGATATCATTCATTCATTTACTAAGTTATAACCCCAATTATCACTTCAAATATATCACACATTAGACACTTAATCAAAGCATCATTCTAGGTTCATTCCAAGTCCCATTTAAGCCTTAATTAAGACCAACTGACCCATGAATGTCCGTTAGGCGGACATCCATGTATGCTGAGCAGACCTTTATGGGTCTCTTATAGAAACTTAAATTTTTGACCCTCTAGACAACAAAATCTCTTCTCAGGGTCTTCAGAGAAGTTGTATAATTCGAAGTCCTCTTTAAAAGCATACTTAAATGACCTCAATCCGAGTTTTACAAAAAAGGTTATGCCTCTTGCTCCAAACCTATCCAATTGCTTACTCATTTTCCAGGTTTCTAACTCTTTACTTACTACATTCACTACCTTTTGCTTGGTCTATCATTTCTAATTTAATTTATCCTCATTTTCCTATCATTCTAACTCCATTTCAACTCAATATCATCCATAAATGAATTATAGTCCATGATTGATCATGAACACTAATAATAGAACATACATGTATATACACATTCATCATCAACTTTCTACACTAACTACTCAACTTCAAGTCAAAATTTGAAACTCTTAATGACAGAATGTGAACTCGATGTCTTCATGGAACATGTAGCCATATGTCTGTAATTTAATCCAAATCAAAAATAATTTCATTTGAATATCTATAGAACAAGTTACGGTTAAATTACAGATGCATAATCAGTGGAAAATGTTTCAGCTAACATATTCCAACCACTCTCTTTCAATTTTCCATATTTTTATAACTTCCTACATTTTACATCTAACACATCTTGTACATAGATCATCTTTTCTACTTCATTTCATCTTCATTCTCACCTCAATTTACAACTCAAAACATTCACAAAACAAGTCATAAAAGACTATTAATTATAACCACAAAACAAGACATCAACCATGTCCATTCATTCATCAATTTACTGCACTCATCCAAACACCATTATAGTGATCATTCTACCTCAAAAAAAACATCTCTATAACAACTTATCGATCATTAATCATCATACATGTAAAAGCAAGACATTAATCTACCAACATTACTCACTCACGTTTTTGCATATACCCATCCTCAATTTATGAACATTTAACCTCTAATTATCATCAAATATGCTTCATTCAACAAATCAAGAAGAGATAATGCTTATACTTACTTGTTTAGCTTCAATGTCTTCAAATCACACTTAACCTTAGCCTCTCCCATGCATCCCACGATCATCAACTTTCAAGGTGAAATGGGTTGGGTCTTTTAGCAACAAGAAGAAGATAGCTAGATAGTTAAGCGGCTATTAATGGAATAAAGCAAGATTCCATTTTGATGCTTGGAGAAGAGAGTGTCATGAGTGAAGAAGAGAGTAAATGAAGAAAATGAAGAAGATGGAAATGAGAAAAGCATATGTCGTATTTAGCAAGTGAAAGACCCAAAATATGGTCTTTCACTTAATAAATTCGTGATTTAAACAAGTGGTGTGACAAGTCACAAGTGCATCACTTGCCACATGTCACTCTCTCAAGGTCTCTTCTTGGTCTTTATTAACTAGTCCATTTGTCTCCAATTTCTACTCCAATTGTCTCTCAATTTTTAATGACATATGTCATTTAATCCCAAAGTCATTTATCAAAATTTTCATTGCCCATTGACAGTTAATTATACAACCATTTATCAATTGTTCTTCTATTTGACATTTTTCCTAGTCCAAAAATCCTTTAAATTCCAGAAAATTTTCAAATTTTCACCAAAAATTCTAAGTCAATAAATATACTCTCCAAATCAATTTTTAACACATATAATTCACAATTCCAAATATAATCAAATTTATAGATCAATTATGCCCGAAAAATGTCAATGAATGCATGTACAATCATTTTAATATGCAATAATCAAATTCACGTGTGTGTATGCTAACATTATGCATGAGCATGAAATGTATTTTTCTAATCTCTCATGGCTATTTTCTTAATTACAGAAATCTAAGGTTTTAACCTTTAGTATGAAAACGGGATGTTACACTTTCGAACTCTAGACTGGGGACAAAGTTTTCAGTAGAGGTAGTCTCAATAGCTTGTTTTCTATTGAGTAAATCTCCTCATACATTTATCGGTTGAAAGACACCTGAAGAAGTTTGGTTAGTTAAATCGGCAAATTATGGTGACGTTAAAGTATTTGGATGTCCAGCTTATGCACATGTAAGTGAAGGGAATTTAGAACCTAGATCAATCAAGTGTGTCTTTCTTGGATACACTCCAGGAGTTAAAGGGTATAGATTGTGGAATCCCTAAACTTCCAAAGTTTTCACATCCATAAATGTTGTGTTTGATGAAGCATCTATGCTACATCAAAAGGAGGAGCTGACTGTTCCTAATGCTGTTAACAATACATTGAGAAGAGTGAGATTGGAAGTAAGGTGAAGCTCCAAATACAATCTGAGAGCCATGATCTGGATGTTAAAGAAACTCAAGTTGAGGTGGAGCGATAAGCCAATATGAATAGTGTTCAGCCATCTCATTCTATTGCTATTGATCGTCCCTGTCATTTCAATCAAGGTGTACCTCGACAGAGGTTGATTGAGGACACAGACTTTGGTTGGTTTGCTTTTGTAGCTGCTGAGGAGACAGAGAGTTGTTTTGAGCCCGCTAGTTATAAGGAAGCAGCTACCTGTCCAAATTCTAATAAATGAGTTGTGGCTATACAGGAAGACATGGAATCACTTCAAAAGAATGACACTTAGATTCTAGCAAAATTACCAAAAGGTAAAAGAGCAATCAAGTGTAAATGGGTGTTCAAGAAAAAGGACGAGAATTCCTAAAATTTAAGAACTGAGGTGTAAAGTGTAACGCCCCATATTAGGGGTTAGAATATTAAGGAATTTCAATGTATAGTATGCCTTGCATAATTGAGTTTTTACTTATTTATGCATATGCATTTTGACACATACAAATTATTGTACATGCATTCATGACATTTCGGGTGTAATTGGTTTTAGAATTTTGATTAAGATGAGAATTTTGGTTTATTAGTGATGAAAATTTATTTGGAAATTATTATTAGTATTTCAAAAAATTTTGGGAATTTTAGGAAATTTTTGGGAATTTTGGGATATTCAGAAAAATAGACAAATGGTGTTTTGACATGTAGCACTTCTATGTGCATGACAAATGGCTCACATGCAATGAGCCATGTGTCAAAATGGTAGCAATGCACGTGGTAACAACACACGTGAGTATGTGTGTTACAGGGGAAAAATCAATGAAGCCTTGTTGTCTTTCGGATTATGGTGTATTCTTTGAAAATCATTGAACCTTCATCACTGATTATTGTTGTTGATTTATAAGTTAGTGTTAACCTTTGTAAATAAAACAATTCAACCCAGCTAAGAATTTGTTTCTCATTAGTTTTACTTCTTCAACCTTCCACTGAACCCTGTTCTTCACCTTCACTGTCGAAGAATTTGAAGAAAAATAAAGTAAGTGATATTCTAACTCTCTGAGTTCTATGAATGATTCGGATAATATGTTAGTGTTAGAAATAAATTCATGCATGAGTTGGATGACGTTTTATGTTGGAACTATATACATGCAATAAGAAGTTTATGCAGTGTAGTCTCGATGAATGAATTCACCGAATAGCAGGTGAGGATTTGAGGTTGTGAGTGTATGAAGATGGCAGTAAGAGTATCTGGAATTGAATATGAGACTACTAGGTGTTGGGTAATGTAGCGCCCCCTTACCGCAGGGTACACACCGGGACGCCCGCAGGTCATTCCAGTACGTATCCTACGATAAAAGAGAACTACGAACAAACATC
>JAOTBA010015624.1:0-10367 GCA_025629845.1 Erythroxylum squamatum
TTAGTCGCGACGAGCTCAATGGGTCAGCCACACGTCGCGGCGTATGAATTAAAATTCGTCGCGACGTCTGGTTCGACACTCGTCTTCTCCGATTTCCATTTTCATTTCCTCTAGTTCAATCACCTCTCAAATGACACAGATATACCTAAAATCATTCCTTTAACTCATTCATAGCTCTAACACTCACATGCAACTCCAAAGATTCAACATTTATACTCAAATCACATGTAAACTACTCCGGATGAACACGGACAAACTATGCATTCAACTCTTTCTCAGATCTTAACTAAATACTGATAAAACTTCAATCTAAAGTTCTAGAAACAACATACTAACTAGTTCTTTCTCTCGTTTGATCATCAACTCATCTTACACCGGATCGGGCTCTCTCTCAAACTCGCATGCATGTATTCTATCATCCATTAAATAACGACAAAACTCAATTTAATACATGACTTACTTGACTCTGTTACGAAATCCAGCAAAGAACAGATCGAAATCAGCCAAAATCTCACAAATCTACTTCGGATGGCAAGTCTTTCACCGAGAACACATGCAAAGGTATTATTCTCTAATTCAAATTCATTCTCGTGTATAATGCATGCCTCACACGTGGCTTAATTCAATCAAGCCATGTGTCACACTAAATTTGCCATTTGTCACTATTAACAAGCCACTTGTCATCTGCCTAATAATGCCTCTTGTCATAATTTTAACCAGTCCATGTGTCACTATATAATTGGCCAATAAATCAATATTTTTCACAAAAATCACTAAAATTCCAAAAATATCATAAATAATTTCGAAATTTTCATAACACATTTTAATCATAATTAACAATTCAATTGTACCCGGAAAATGTCATTAATGCATGTACAATCATATAAATATGCAAAGATGTGCATGTCAAAATTAATAACGCATGAAAGGCATTTTCCCAATTTCTCATCAAATTTTCAGAATTCACAATTTTAGCCCTCATGTGGGTAACGGAATATTACAATAAGACACTTTGTAACTTGGTTCTTCACTTTATGTCTCTATTTTCTTGTCATCTTCTTGTCTTTATTTTCTCTAATCTTCTTCATTCTTTCTCCATGAAAACAAGAGTGTGAACCTTCAAAAAATGGCCCAAATATAGTGCTTTCGACTCACTTTAACTCCTTTGCTTTTGAATTATGCCTAAAACTACATATGAGTCTAAGTGAGTATCTTAAGTAATTTTATGTCATTAATCGCTAAGTATTATGGAATAGTTACACAATTAATTAAGCACCTATCACTTCTATTGAATCCTTTTGTAAGTGTGGATTTGATGTAGTATTCTATCGGATCTCTTAATGTTCACTTCATGTTTTCCTCATCCTTTGATCGGAATCATTGCCTCTCTAGGTTTTCTACATCTCAAAACTACTTCAAAACATAACTCTCCTTAATTTGCCTCCGTTCATATCCTTTTATAGGGAAAACTAGGGTTCCAAGGATATGAAAGACAATGTATATTCAAAAACACATGAATTTTTAATTTCATACAGGAACAAAGGCTTACACGAGCAACATACACGACCCTGTATATCAAGATACACAACCGTGTAACTCCACACGAACATAAACAAAATTCTTCAATCTTTACAAATTTACAGAGGCTTACACTATCTACATACATGGTCGTGTAGTTCCTTAGTTGTTTCAAATCTTTATTCCATGCCATGATTTTATTTGAATTCTTCTCCTTTTGGTCTATGAAAGCAATTATAACCTATAAATGCACTTGGAGCAAATTAAGTACAAAATATACAACAGAACTATGAAATATCAAGCAAAAACTTATTAAATATGAAGTGCATAATTTTAATCAATTATGCATCTATCACATATCATATATTTGGTTGTTTTAAGTATAATAGCCCATATATGAGTTTTGAGAAGTATCCTTGTCACTAGAGAGAGCCTTAGGAAGATTTTTTAGAGAATTTTGTTACAATAATATGCATGTGAGCATGATATGAGCACTTAGTGCTTTATGTGATCATAAAAAAGATTTATTAGATTGTATTTAAGTGATTTAGGTGTCAATTTGATAGTGTAATTTAATTATTAGGTTTCCTCTTCGCTCATAAATGAGAAGATTTATAAAGGCTCCTTTTCACCCTAATAAAGGAAGATGCATAAAACCTAATAAAGGAAGATGCATAACATCAAAAGGAAGAATCATATATCAATAAATTTTCTTGATCACCAATTAAGGAAAAAGATAATGCATTCTTAAGTGGTGTCTTGGGAGTGGACATAGGCCTAGGGTTTTTTTACTGAACTGATATAAAAAAAATTTCTCTCTTTCCTTACTCACTTTAATTATAATTAGGATTTCTACGTATTTTCCTTATATGAATTTTCTTTAATCTTTCATTAAAATAGGCAATTCATTCATTAGTTCTTACACAAGCTAAAAGGTATATAAACAAATGTCCTCCTTCTATTATCTTTCATTTGAGGGTTAATCATTGGTATTGTAACGAATCTCACTCATTGCATATCAATTTCTAGAGAAATTTTAGTAATGATCATTATGGCATAATTTCCATCACTTTTTAACCGAGAGGACCAAAATATCAATTTTCTTAATTTTTAAATAAATATGAATCATTGTTTTAGATAATTAAGATGAGCGTATTTTTTATGACTAGATATTTTTATTTGTAAGAGATTGTAGAGAAGAGCGTAGAATGATAATACTATTTCCATTAAATTTTAAAACAATGTAAATTTGTTTTCCATACTATATAGAAATGTTCTATCAAAATTTCTAATGTGTCAAAACACTCATGATATTTCTCACTTACTTGATCTTATATAAAGTAATGTTTTTTTTTTGAAAATATAAAGACACTCATTAATAATAAGGAAATGTTAAACATTATAGAAAGGACTAAGGGGAATACCCTCCCAAATAATCACAGCCTCATTGTAAAGCCTTAACAAAGTATCAAATGCCTAAAATTAAGGGATCTTTTAGAAATTAGATTCTTATGGAGGAAACCAGATCAAAGTTGCACTTTTTGGCAATGTCCTCAAACAAAATTGACAAGAATCTCCAAATTGGCATCTTGAGGATCTGCAGAGTTCTGGAGGCCATTGATTTCAGACCTGGACTCTATTACAAGATTAAGTGCTTTAGTAGATTCTTCTAACTTATCATCAATGTTTTACAAATATTTGGTTCCCTAATTCTTTTGAGTTAGTAGAATGAGTAAGAGGAGGATTGTCCTTAAGGAAATCTGAATCCTCCAAATTCGTGTTCCTTCCCTCGGTTTCTTTTTGCTACTCTATCACTAGAGTTTCATTAGTGGTCTTTAGTGTTTCTTACCCTTTAGGGTGCGACCTTTCTATTGTGCCTCTTAGGGAAGGCTTTCGCACGTGGTAAGAAAAATGAAGTCCTCTGCTAGACTTCCAAGCTCGTCAAGTTTGGAGATCCTAATGGCTTCCGGAAGCTCCTTACAAATGTCAACTTCAACTTTAACACAAACACAAACACGTGTATCATATTTACGTTTAAGTTAGCAATTAATTATTTCATCCAAGGTCAGAGGTTTGCCAAGTTTACTAGCCAAATGGCTCAAGACTTCTGAGGATTAGTGTTCCATAGGGATCTTATAGGAACTTACATAAATTGGAATGCTAGTTCTGTAGGTTTAGTCCAAAGAGAGGCCCGGTGTTTGCTTCTAAATGAATAGGGGCATTCCTTAAAAGTGTCGAGGTCCAACTTCTAGTATCTTTTCCGCTTTAAGCTCAGAGGAGAACTAACAAAGAAATCATCTTATTAACAAGCATGCTCTCCATTTAAACCTCGGGAAAGGAGAGCCTTTTCTTCATAGAAAAACTATAAGGGAAGGTTGCCACTTTTTTGGTGCTGATATTCAGTACTTCCATAGGAGGCGAAACAAAGATTACAAAAAGTTTGGGGGTTTCCACAATTTTGTTTCAAGTAAAGTTGTTCAGTTGTAGAGAAGTCCTAGTGAGCATTGGACTGAGATTTCCATTCCCAAAATTAGAAGTAGGGAGCACAGGGAAATCATTAGATAAAGAGAGATCAGGGGACTGTGGTCTTAAAGCGGATGACATATTCTGAGAAGGAGAAGAAGAAGAATTTGGTTTCTTGGAAGAGAAGATGCCATTATCGCTAATAATAACAAAAAATAAACGAGTGAAAGGTGGGAGAGCTAAAGGAGTTTGTGATAGGCTTGAAATGCAAAGTTTGAGTGAAAATGGGGTCAGTGATGGGATTAGAAAATGGTGAAAAAAGGTGAGGTTAGAGAAAGGCTAGAGAATTTCTCACTAGCCCATCTCTTTTGATTCTTTTTTAGCACTAAGGATTTTGTTAATGAAATATACATGTTATAAAACTAATACAAAGTTAAGAAAGCTACGGAATTACAAAATATTTGGAAGTTGAATTATTAGTACTAAATTATGAAACTGCTTGGAGAGCATCAGCATATGCATTCCATTCCTAGAAAAACCATTAGTCCAATTCATCCCTTTCTACTTCTTGGGAAATACCCCTGTGAGATTGGACATAACGGTATGTGATCTTGTCAACTAAGGAAAGCAACAAAATCTAGAATAAATGAATGAATGGGTAAGTTGTGAGATGAAGGAGGCTGTATGTATAATGTATCTCTTAGGCTCCAGCCGGCATCTGATGCGTGGGATGACCGGAAGCCATTGGTTAACTATAAAAGCATATAGACAGACGTGATCTTCGTAAACCGTTCTGTCAGTAAGAGACAAACAACAGAAGGAATATCAACTATAAGTTGTTAGCTAGGTTGGGTAATTCTCTTTGTTTGTCTTTTACTAATAATAAAAAACAAAGGATACGTTGTCAAATGAACTGATACGGTCTTCGAAAGGTTATTATGTTTAGAATACACAAGAATAGGTGTCTCTCTCTGTCTGTCCATGTAAAAATTCGAAATGTTGAGATTATGGAACTGATATATAACAAGAACACTTCGATTATTATAATTGCACCTCCAAAGTTGTGCCATTTCCAACGTATAAATCATTTTTTCTTGAAGAGCATTGGACAGGAAAAAGCTGCTCGCTCTAAAAGTCGACCGTCTCTGGTTTGAGTGCCTTCAACCTTACTACGGACGTCGATCACGCATCGGCGTCTGTTTTCTAGGTGAGAAATGATAAGATTTTATCTGCGTTCTTCACTGCGTTTTGTCTTGTTTTCCTTACCTTTTTGGATCAGTGCAACTGTTTCTTGATCAACGTATTCCTGTCAGTAATTGATGTCAGGCTTGATTGTATACATGCTTTCCTTCTTTTTTTTGTGCTTCTCGGGAGAAAATCTCATTATCTACACTACCTGGACATCCGAACTTGTTCTGTTTATATATCTATATCTCTCTCTCTCTCTCTGTCTCTCTCTCTCTCTCTATATATATATATATATTTTTTTCATGTGGAAGTTCGCCTCCCGAATTCTTTTTGAAATAGAGCATACGAAAGAAACCCATGATTTGATTGTGAATGCTGCATGTTACCTCAGTTCTGTACCGAACTCTTTTAAATCCACGGCATTTTTCTCCACTCTCTTTTAACGACCACTTCTCTTCTCTATGCCTTTCAAGAAATGAACATTTTCAAATCCCCGTTCAAAGGGATTGTTGAAGACTTCAAAGGAAGAAAAGCATGTTATAAAGAAGATTGGAGGAGTTCACTCAGCTTGGGCTTCAGGTACACTATCTTGTATTGTTTTTCTCTACTCCTTAAGAGTTGAAATTTTGTGGCGTGTAAATTGAGACATGGCTTATGACTATCAGCTGATTGTAATTTCATTTACATTCATGGCAGGATATTAGCTCCAACAACTTACATATTCTTTGCTTCTGCTCTGCCAGTCATTGCTTTTGGGGAGCAACTAAGCAAAGAGACTGGTAGATCATGATTTCCCTTTTAAAAACAGATTCAAGAGTGTATGAAATAGATCGTTGCCCAGGCACAAATTTGGCTAGTTGTCCTACTTAATCTCATCCTAACAGAATTTTCTGGTTCTTTTAGATGGAAGCCTAAGTGCGGTGGAAACACTGGCCTCCACCGCAATATGTGGCATCATACATTCATTGTTTGGGGGGCAGCCATTGTTAATCGTTGGAGTTGCAGAACCAACGGTTATAATGTATAGTTACTTGTACAATTTTGCTAAAGGAACAGATTCTATTGGACAAAAGCTCTACTTGGCTTGGGCTGGATGGTAACTACTTTTTGACCTATTCTCACATTTCCACCATTCGAGATCTGAGTGTGTTTTTTTTTAAATTCTGATTTGAATTCTGTAGGGTTTGTGTCTGGACAGCTCTCCTACTCTTTCTACTTGCAATATTCAACGCTTGCACAGTTATCGGTAGGTTTACAAGGGTTGCAGGTGAAACTTTTGGGATGCTGATTGCTGTACTTTTCATTCAACAAGCAGTGAAGGTAGAGCATCTCTTTTTCCTTGCAAAACTGTAGCTAGAACATTGCAACTGATGATGACGCTGAAATGTTTTGCTTCTTTAATTTCCTAACTTTTGGGCTCATAGGGAATTGTAAGTGAATTCCATATTCCTGTACGTGGAAATACAGAGGTAGAGAGGTACACTTTTGAGTGGCTATACGCCAACGGGCTGTTGGGAGTGATTTTCACATTTGGCCTACTTTTTACTGCTTTAAAGAGCAGACGAGCAAGATCATGGCAATATGGAACAGGTCTGTGAAGCACCTTGTAAGACAAGTGCTTTTAAACTTCACTTCTAGCTTAAGTTCATTTGCTCCCGTTACTGCAGGATGGTTGCGCAGTTTTATTGCGGATTATGGTGTCCCTTTAGTGGTATTAGCTTGGGCAACATTGTCATTTAGTATACCTAGCAGAGTACCTGCTGGAGTCCCAAGAAGGCTTGAAAGTCCTCTTCCATGGGACTCAGAATCCTTGAAGCATTGGACAGTAGTTAAGGTAACACTGCGCAGCCACCTGGAGATGCTTACTTATTAACTATGGCACTTTTACGATATGAAAGGGAGACGGAATCTATGCCTAAAAAGTTCGATATCATTTTACCGAGGAACAGATAGTATAAGCGGTATCTAACCGTAACCTCAAATTTCAGGACATGGCCAAGGTAGCACCAGCTTACATATTTGCCGCCATCATACCTGCTTCGATGGTTGCTGGTCTTTATTTTTTTGACCATAGTGTGGCCTCACAATTGGCACAACAGAAGGATTTCAATCTCAAGAATCCATCTGCCTATCATTACGACATCTTACTACTTGGCTTTATGGTATTACTTGATCTTTTATATGTTATCACCATTCATAGTACCCGTCAGTCATTTCTTACTAACTAAACTTTGATTTCCATCATTCATTAATCTAGACTTTGATATGTGGATTGCTCGGAATCCCTCCCTCTAATGGTGTACTTCCACAATCTCCAATGCACACAAAGAGTCTTGCGGTTCTTAATAGACAGGTTCTCACCAGACTAAAAGGGAAATTTGTTCATTTTCTGTCAGCACGTGACTGTTAGATAGCCTTAAAGTTTTTCCCATATATGCAGCTGATAAGGAAGAAAATGGTAAAAAGTGCTAAGGAATGTGTAAAACAAAATGGAAGCTCATCTGAAATTTATGGTAGTATGGAGTCAATATTCATTAAAATGGACAAATCTTCACCTGTAAGTTCTCAGCTTATCTCATTCATCTTCAATACTTGGTATTATAGAGAAAACTTTACTGAAAGCATTATCTAAACTGATTTACTCACCTATTTTCCGTGACTATGTTCATATCTTACAGCCTTCTGCGGCTAAAGAACTTAAAGAATTGAAAGATTCCATTTTGAAAGTGAATGATGGAGGAATCATGAAAGGTAGCTTTGATCCTGGAAAACATATTGACACGTATCTGCCAGTTCGGGTTATGGAGCAAAGACTTAGCAACTTTCTACAATCATTACTAGTTGGTATTTCGCTAATGGCCATGCCTCTGATCAAGAAGATACCAACATCCGTGCTCTGGGGATACTTTGCTTACATGGCCATAGACAGTCTTCCTGGTAGCCAATTCTGGGAAAGGATTTTACTGCTCTTCGTTAGCCCCGGCCGCCGATTCAAGTAAATTGTGATTACTCTTTGAAATTTCTTTTAAAAAAAACCAATATAAAAGATCAACATTAGTTTTCACTGCGAAAAAATTCTCATTTAAAATTACTCTTTGGCAGGGTTTTAGAAAATTCACATGTTTCCTTCGTCGAAAGGGTTCCATTCAAACATATTGCTAAGTTCACAGCTTTCCAGCTGGTGTACCTTTTCGCTTGTTTTGGAATAACATGGATACCTATCTTTGGCATACTGTTTCCCCTCCCACTCTTTCTCTTGGTAATTATAAGGCAGCATTTTCTTCCCAAACTATTTCATCTAGTTTATCTTCGTGAGTTGGATGCAGCTGACTACGAGGAAATTGACCCAGCTCCCAAACGTAATCTTTCTGTCTCATTCAAGGTACGAGATTTCGTAATGCATTATTCTTTTCCTTTGACAAGAAAGATTTCTATGCTTATTGCGACTTATTTGATGGAACTCATTACGATTTAGTCAGTAATTATCTTTCCTGCTTTATCCATAGGCCATGGTCAGCTCCCACATAATGTTGTCTAGTGAGTTTGATGATAATTATGAAGAATATGATTAATACCTCACTTCAAGTCTGGATGATAATTCTGTTCCTATTACATATTAAAGTATCAGAGCAAGTACAAGAACCATCCATCACTTACAAAGCTTAAATCCCAATAAAGAGTTGTGCAGCGTTAAACAGATTTGTCGGGTGCAGTTCTGGAGATTGTCAATTCAGGCCACACTCTTTTAACTTACACTGAACTATGATTGCAGGTGGATGAAGGAAATTGTGCGGGTGAGCATGTGGATATAGAATGCAATGATGCTGAGATACTGGATGAGATGACCACCCATAGAGGAGAGCTAAAGCTTAGATCTAAAACTCTCAATGAAGATAAGAACCATCAGGCAAGATTAAAACTTTCCAATTGCCTTATTGCCGTTATAATTTTAATTCCTGCGCTGTGAATTTGGCAACATATGCTGTTTTTCTGAAGGGTAGATATAAGCTGTCTGATAACAAGGTCAAGAGAAAGTTGATTAAATGTAAACTATGAGTCAACAATGTAAAAGGATAAGTCGAGATCAAAACCTTTCGAAACAGATATTACGGAAAAAGTCAGCAATTTGAGTTTGTTGATTTAAAATGAACTGAACTTTTGTTTCAGGAGAATTAACAAGGTTTACATTCCTAAGATAGCCATTGCTGAACTTTTGGTGGTTGGATATTCATTATGATGTTGTAGGTGCACCCTGATGACAAAGCAGAGACTGAAGGTTAAGGTTGCTAAGATAATAGAAACAAGTGTTTCAAATGATTAAATTCCATGTGAAGAAAAGGGGAAAAGAAGAAACAAAATCATGGAGGCATCGGCACCAACACAAGAGGATAATGTAACTGTTAGTGGTAAATCTGTATTATTCAGTGACTAAACGTTATTAATTATTTGGTACACTTTGAAATAGTAAAAGAGAGACTTTTAAGTGAAACCATACTCAGTCGGGTTCCGCGTTATAACAGATAACTTGAGAGGGAATAATTACAACAGAGTATGTTGATGCATAGCAATAGTTTACACTTCTCTTCATCCATTAATTGCCACCGACTCTTCATCAGATGAATTCGATTTTGAATATAAACTTGTCAACCATCACGCTAATTCTTCTCTACCAAAGTCCATGCTTCAAAAGATAAAAAGGCTGAAAGATTTTGCTTTTTTTTTTTAAAACTTTTTCATATGAAATGTTTACAAGAAAACAGAAGTTTTCAGAATTTCAATTGAGATTAAGAGATTAAGAAGAGAATTAGAGTCAAGGAGAATCGAGAACTTAGTAAATGAGAGTGAGAAATTGATAACTACTTTTGTTGTTTATCAACTGTAATCAACTGCTCTTAAGTAGATGTCGATCATTCATTACATTATTAACAATTATCACAGTTATAGGTTAAAACACAAGAATTGAAACGAAGAAGTTGGATCTCTTAACTTCTTTCCCCATTGATCATGTTTTCATTATTTAACTCACTTTACTTCTATGTCTTAAATTAGATCAATTTGCTAATTTATATTGGACAACTAATGTTGGACCCCGTCTCCGAGGCCCAACATTCGGACCCACACAAGCATAGAGGACCCAAAACCGAACACATATCGATCACAAAATAGGGGAAAAACTCAATTAGAAAATTTACAAGGGC
>JAOTBA010015665.1:0-10367 GCA_025629845.1 Erythroxylum squamatum
TGCTTCTTTCTTCTTGTTTCTTGATCTTTGAAGAATTAGTTATTCAGTTGAGTTCTGTAACTAACTCAAACTGATTAATCATCCGACGTGGTATCGGGTCTTTCGTCTCATTTTCTTCCATCTCATATTTCTTTCGTCTCATTTTTGCTTTCCGCTTCCGTCTCATTTCCGTCTTCCGTCGTATTTTCTTTCCGCTTCCGTCTCATTTTCGTTTGCGTCTCATTTTGTCTTCCGTCTCATTTTGTTCTGCTTCTGTCTCACTTTCTTTCGTCTCATTATTGTATCTGCTTCCGTCTCATTATTTGGTCTTCATCAAAATCATTAAACGTAAAGTCAATTTGACTTAACATGGTGTTCACGGAGATTGTATCAAGGACTTTCTTCCAGCCCGGTTCATTGGTATCTTCTTCCTCTTCGGGCTCCTTATTAGTTGAGTCCTCTTCTGCCTATTGAGGCGGCACTGTACTCGAACTCCCCTGATTAGCTTTAATTTTCACATGAGTCTTTTGGCTAATATCTCGGTGTTCCATGTTATGGGATTTAAGGATTTCAGCATGCCATAGATGATGGTGATTAAAAAAATTTAGGAGGTAGACGTTTAAACTACTACAGTCCATGCCATAATACTCAATAATGGCAGAAATCAGGTAACCCATACACAAATTGTTGCTTCTCTTAGGTAGAGGTGCAACAATAGCATTCAGCACATGTGTGGAGGTGCACACTGGGATGATGTGATCCATGCACCACAATAGGAAAGTTCCTTTGTTAAGCACTTGTTGGTTTCAGATTTATCAAAAACCAATTGACACATGATTTGTGCAATAACAAGTGCCCATGGGTTCTTATGATATTGTTGTGAGCATTTTTAGTATCAAATTGGTCTAACCCAGTGAGCTCATTCCAATAGCAAGAAGCACGAAAATCATCGTGCTGATCGATAATGGAAGACTTGGGGAACCCATAAATATCGCATATGATTTCAATATTCAACTCATAATTTCGTCCCCATAACCTAAACGACTTTTCTTTAGGGTTACTAGGTTCGTAATAAAGGGGAGTGAAGAATTCTAGAGTGAGCTCCTGGTAGACAGGATATTGGAAGTGTATAAATTTCGCCCACTGAATTCTTTCTGCTAGGTTCTCTACCCTAGCTTGTAGTTCTAGCCTATCAAGTGTGTCAAAATCAAAATATTTTGGGAATACAATTTGTTTAGCATTGAGGGACTGGAAACGAATATCTTTTTCCTCTGTGTAAATTGGGAAGGGTGCTTCGAAGTCTGCCGCCCTGTTCCTTCACCCTCGTCCTGAGACTTGGTTTCGTCCCGATGATTGATCACGCTTTGTTGACTGCTTAATGCACGACATACTGGCTTGTAAGTTGGTAGAAGTTAGAGGAGACTGGAAGTTTGAAATTTAGGTAGAGAGAAGTTTGAGTGTTTGGAGGTTCTAAACTTAAAGAGATAAAGTTAAAATAAAAGTGAGTGAAAAAGTGAAGTAATAAATGAATATATAGGTGAAGGAAGGGTAAAATGGTAAAAATTAAACTAAAATTTGTGTCCAATTTTACCCTGCCGTAGGCCACGATCATGGCATGTAAATTTTCCACCAAGTTTTGATTTTTCCCCTTCTTTTGTCCTTCTACATTTTCCAAAGATCACTTCTTAACTCTTTATAGCTCTTTCATCTCTCTTTTACTTACTTCCTCAATCATCTAATTCATGTCGAAGTCTTATGTCGTCTCGATTTTATTTGGAAATGAAATAACCTAACTACGAAATTCAAACTATTTAAAAAATCAAAGGAATGACATGAAATTAACAATATATGGGTTGCCTCCCATGCAATGCTTCTTTTAACGTTGGTAGCCTGACGCTCTTCTTGTACTCAAGGTGGTTTAAATGAATGATGTAATGGTAGCATAGTCATCGATCTTACCATTTGCATATGAGAAACCATGTCTTAGGTTCCACCTTCCTTCTGCTTCAACTTCCTTCACTTTCTCCTTTGCGATTGTTTCTTTCTAAACGCATTCCTAGGGTCCTCAGACCCTCAGAGTTTGTTTATCCCCATCAACATCAATTATGAAGCAGGCAGTAGCCAAAAATGGTCGTTTAAAGACTATAAGGGATTCCACATCTTCTCCAATATCCAATATAAAGAAGTCTATAACCCCCTTCGGATGATAAATTGTTCTGTCTGCCGTCTTCACGCATCTTTGTAGGTTCTAACTCTTCTAACCCCAATTTTTGTTAGGGCATCATATTGATACTCACTCCTAAATCTGCGAATGCCCTGTATATTTTGACTCCATTGATACTATAGGGAATGTAAAAATCCCCTAGGTCCTCTTTCCTCTGTGTTATATTAGGGTTTTATTTTGCTATGTGCTCCTTAACCTTCTTCTTGTTTGATTGCTTTAGTGTGAGCCTCGTTTGAAGATGTTCTGTTATGTACTCAACTTTGTTTAATTCAACCTCCTTAGAATTTCTCATTGCCCTACTTGAAATTGATGTCTATTGAGCTAGGATAGGGTATGGAAATTTAGGTCGAAATTCCTCGATTGGCTCAATTACTAGCTCACTTGGAAAGAATTCCATAATTACTTATCCTTCTCCCTTATCTCTATCTTCTTCTGCATGTTCAAGTTTCTTTTCCTGGGTTTGAGTAATGGCTATGATTTGTTCCTTTGGGTTAGACTTAGTATTGTTTGGAAGTGTTCCCGCATTCTAAGTTAAAATTGCCTCTGCTAGTTGACATACTTGGACCTCCATATTGTGTATTGAAGAGGTGTGGTTCTTAGTGACTTACTCGAATTTGCTTTCAAGCCTCCTATGTGCATCCTCTATGCCTCCAATTTTATCTAAAATCCTATCCAACTTGGATTCCATATAGCTTGGTTTATATTGTTGGAAGCTTGGTTGTCCTTAAGGTCTGAACTGTCCTCCAACATTGTTCGTCCACCAGAAGTTAGGGTGATTCTTCCACTTAGGGTTGCATGTGTTGGGGTAGGGAATGTTTCCCCTCCTCGTCCATATTGAGCTCCCATATAATTAACTTGCTCTGGATTGCTTTCCTTCATCAAGAAGCAGTCCACCGTATCATGGTCCATTTGTCTACAGAGTTCACACTTTAGTTTCACAACTTTTACCGAAGCTGAGGACGAAGCCTTCACGTTGTTGAGTTGTCGAGTTAAGTTATTAATTTTCGTTTGCATCTCTGTCATTTGATTAACAGCTGCAATTATTTTTTGTTCTCAGAAAGTAGTGGTTTGTCCACTTCACTCGTTCGTCCATAGGCAACTATTACTTGCCATCCCCTCCATTAGCTCTTCTGCTTCATCTACTGTCTTTCTCATCAATGATCCTTCTGAAGCTACGTCAATTGTGCCTCTCGTATGTGGGGTTACTCCATTATAGAATGCTTGTAACAAGAATTCCTTGGGTAGGTTATGGTGAGGGCATTTTTACTGCAAATTCTTATATCTTTCCTATGTTTCATAGATTGATTCCCGTCACTTTGGTGGAAGTTGGTAATCTCCTTGATAATCTTTGTGGTCTTAGTAAGGGGAAATCCTTGTCTAAAAAGGCATGAGCTAGTTGATCCCAAGTTGTGACGTTAGCTAGGTTGAGAGAATAATACCAGGCCTTTGCTCTATCTCTTAAGGTAAAAGGAAAGAGATAATTCTTACTGCATCCTTCGACATCTGATGGTATAGAAAGGTAAAAATTAGTGGTATCCCCTATTTTGGAGATCCTTTAGGTTGGTGCAAAAACATGGGAGGCTTCTTTGATTGGCTTCTTTTGGGATAGATGTCATGTATTTCCAGTTATTCAAAAATGGGCAAAGCTATATAGAAAATAGAGGTCTAATTGATGTGCTTGTAGTAGAAGAAAACATGTTATTGTTTACTTTCTCGTCTAAAGATGCAACTATGAGAGTGGTGGAGGAGGGTCTATGGAATATTTAGAATCAACTATTATTTTTACATCCATAGAGACCAAGAATCCAAGTAGAGTCCATGAAACACCAGACTGTTCCACTATGGGTACAATTGTATAATGTACCACTTGAATATTGGACTAGCAAAGGCATTAGCATAATAGCAAGCTACCTTGGCACTCCTCTTTGTATGGATGAAAATACAGCACAAAGGAGAAGAGTAGGATATGTAAAGTTGTGCATTAATATGGAATCTATCCAGAATCATCTTGAAAGTATACTAGTTATGAGAATGGGAGCAAAAGGCTCTTTGTTTGAAGACAATGTCTACCTTAACTACCAATGCAAGCCATCTTTGAAATCTCAAGGGAAAAGATGGGTTCCTACAGGTAAGGCGTTTCTAAAAGGATACTGAGGAGCTTATGGGAGTGGATGAACATAAAGGCTCACAGAGTGTTCAAAAGGAAGTCTCTCAAGAGTTTGTGCAAGAGGTCTATATTGAACCCGATAGTAATGCAAAGAGTTCACCATCAGCAGTTCCTAAGTCACAGATAGATACTCCACCTAAGAATAGGGATAAAGCAAAGGCAGTAGAGTAGGGAAACTCCCCGTCAATGCTCATCCCAAGTGAATCTATTGACACTTTTCCTTCATCTATAATAAGAGAAGATCTGGGTACTTCTTTTGAGACGGTGGCAATTGGGAGAGCTGGTAGGAGCAAAAAGAAAGGCTCCAAATCTACTACATCATTTTAATGACTTGGTTTACATGGAATGTTAAAGGTATAAATTGCCTAAAGAACTTTTTAGCCTTAAGGGATTTTGTCTATCAAGAAAAACCATGTTTAATTGCTCTTTTGGAAACTAAGATTAGGGTAGGTAATCTTATGAAGTTGAATAAATTGGGTAGTAGTTGGAAGTTTGTTACTAATCACCAAAAGCATAACTTAGGAAGAATAATTATTGGTTTTAATCCAGAAGTTGTGGAAGTGAAGGTCTTGGAAGAGGAAATACAAGTTATGCACATGAAATGGCACTTCAAAGTTGAGGATGTGCATATGTTCTCCTCTGTTGTTTATGGCTCTAATTTTTCCTTCCAAAGGAAGGAGTTATGGAAGAGTTTGGTGGATTTTTAGAATAGAGTAGTTGGCCCTTGGGTTATCAATGGTAGTTTTAACTCTATTATGTATAGAACTGCTGAAGGAAATGCTCTCCTAGGGAATTATATGTCAAATTTTAAGGAATGTGTGGAGACCATAGGCCTCACTAATCTCTAATATAAGGGTCACATATTTACTTGGTGCAATAAGAAAGCGAAGGAATGATCTTTAAGGAAAAAGTTGGATAGGGTGCTTGTAAATCAAAGATGACTGTAACAATTTCCTATGAGTTCTAACTCTTTCCCAGATCCTCTTTTCTCGGACCATTCTCTTGCTAGGATAGAGCGTATGTTCCATAAACTGAGAGCTAAATTTTCATTTAGATTTAACAATTTGTTGGCAGATATAGAAGGCTTTCAAAAGGTTGTGCAGACAGGAATGAGGAAGGCTGTGTATGGGACTAAACAGTACATATATGTTCAGAGGCTCAAAGTAATTAAGGATGAATTGAAAACATTGAATGCTACAAGGGGATGCTCCACTGCTGAAACTATTGAAAGAACTATCTCATTATAACTTAAGGGCAACTTTCAAATAACTTAGGAGACCCTCAACTGTTGTCAATAGAGAAGGAGTTATCTTTCAGCTGCTCAAAATTGTGAAAGTTTGATAAAGCAAAGAGCAAGGGTTAAATGGATGTGGGAAAGGGATAAATGCTCTAAGTTCTTCTTTAATTCACTAGCAGGGAGAAGGAATAGCAATAGAATATTTGTAATCCAAGCTACATATGGTAGAAAACTCAACCGACAGGAATTGGTCTGTGAAGAGGCAGGGAAACATTTTAGTAGATTTTATGGGAAATCTAATTTCAACTTTAGTCACTATTCAATTGCTAAACTCATTCATTTCGAAGAATTTATCTCAAGAAGAGGCTCATAATTTAGCCAAGCATATACAAGATGCAGAGATTGAAGGAGTTATCTCCCAAATGAAACCTAATAAGGCCCCAGGTCCTGATGATCTAAATGCGGTCTTCTTTTTGAAAGTTTGGGGTGAGATTGCAATGATGGTGAAGCAAGCTATGAGGGAATTTTTCTCTACTGAAGTATTGTTAAAGGAGATTAATAAGATATTCCTCTGCCTAATTCCTAAGACAAGTAACCCAAATTCTTTTGATGAATTCAAGCCTATTGCTTGTTTAAATTTTCTATATAAGGTAATCTCTAAAATTATAATAAACAGACTCAAGGTTGTTTTGGGGACTTTGGTTAGTAATAACCAAAATGCATTCATGCATGGAAGGTTGATAGGGGATAATATTTCCATTGTTCAGGAGCTCATGAAAGGGTACCAAAGGAGATGGGCTCCGCCAAACTATGCTTTTAAGATTGATTTTAAGAAGGATTATGATTGTATGGAATTGGGATTTATTCTTAAGGTAATGGAGGTGATGAGATTCCCTTCCATATTCATAAAATAGGTAGAGGCATGCATAACTACTTCTTATTTAGTGATGGTGAATGGTATACCAACTAGATTATTTCAAGGAGTGAGAGGACATCGACAAGGTGATCCAATGTCTGCCTACTTGTTCATCCTTTTTATGGAGGTGTTAACCCTATTATTGAAGCATAATGTGGATAAGGAAAAGGGTTTCAAGTTCCACAATGGATGTAAGAAGGTTTCTCTAATTAATCTCTGTTTTTGTGGATGATTTATTTCTATTCTCCAACGCACATCCATCCTTAGTTTAGATGTTGATGTCCTCTCTCAAACAATTTGGAGAAATCTCAGGTTTAGAAATCAATTTAGCAAAAAGTTACTTTGTGCTAGACAATAGTGCAGATGGTTTGGAAACTGAGATAGGGGCAATATCCTATATGGAAAGGAAATAACACCCTTTATGTTATCTAGGGCTATTGATCACTACAAGAAGAATTCTATTTTTTGAATGTTTCCCGCTGATGGAAATAATACAACAGAGATTAAATCATTAGATAAATAGGTTCTTATCATTTTAGGGAGACTTTAGCTCATAAAATCAGTACTGAATTCCTTGCAAGTATACTAGTCGACTAACATGTTTCTGGCTAAGGGAGTAATGAATACAATTGAAACTTTGTTTAGGAGGTTCTTATGGGGAAAGCAAAACTCTGGAGGAAGGATAATAGAAGTTAGATGGGATGAGGTTTGTAAGGCAAAGAAGGCGCGGGAGGGGGTGTTAGGAATTATCTTTATAGCCGCCACAAATAATATACTAATGCTAAAGAAAATTTGGCACATTTTGTGCAATAAAGATGTGTTATGGACCAAGTGGTTTCACTGTTATATACTAAGAGTAAAGTCATTGTGGTCCATGTCCCCTAAAGTTTCTCAATCTTTTTTTATTAACAAGTTAATAGTCTCAAGGATATTATGGAGTCGGAGGTTAAATATAGAGTTGGTAATGGGCAAAAAGCTCACTTTTATGGGTTATGGCCCATTGATTCGGATCCCTAGTTTGCCCAATAATGGAGTCATATTCCACTTAATGCTAATTTGTGTCCAGTTATATTTGGTAATAGGTGGACTAATGCTCCAGGCCTAATTCACCTCAACCCTTCTTATACTCCTAATTGCAAGACTCAGGATAAATTCTCTTGGTTAAACCAACCCCTTAATTCCTTTTCTAACAAGGTATGTAGGGAGTGGCTAGCTCAGGGACAATCCTCTGTTGATTGTTACCATATCGTATGACATAAGTCCTTAATACCTAATTCCTAATGCTTATTATGGTCAGAAATTTTGAACAAAATGGTCACCATAGACAAATTACATTTTCTAAATATGGACAACACATGTGTCCTATGTAGGAACTAGCAGAGTAATTCTGCGCAAATGGGCAGTAAAAATGCCCAGTGCATTTAATTGAAATTGAAATGGGAAACAAAAAACTTTTTAATTACATGTCTAGTGCAAACATTTGTAGTATAAAGACAGCTTAATCTATAAGCTTTTTAATTTGTCCCTTATAAAATTTTCTACTCTAGAAGGCTACTTGTTTTATATTGTTGGCCATCTGTATCATTCGAGCAGTTTCATACATCTCGATATAGAGAAGAGCATGTGAACTATTATGTGCTTTTTTATTTCGTGCATTGTATCTAATAAGTAATTAATCTAGCTCATTTTGACAATCATATGTCTCTTTTATGGCATTCTTCAAATATCTTTTGCGCTAGAAATAGCTGGAATCTATATCTGCCATTAAAATTAACAAGTCAGTGTATAAATGTCAAAATTATTTCATAACTTTATTGACCACTTAAGATTTTTTGTTCTGATACATATACACGGTAAAAACTAGAATTGATTCATCATCAGTTCTATATTGTTTAATTTGGTTTAAGATATATCGAAATATGTCATGTGAGTCAAGAGCAATTGAGAAAAATAATTATGATCATACCTTAGCAGTGGAAGAATGCACCAGAGAATAAGCACGTAATCTTTTAAAAAAAGAGTGTAAATGTAGTCAGAATAATAAGACGAGGAAAAAATTTTAAGGGGACAGTGAAAAAAATTGGGAAAAATGTAATAAGCAGGAGATAAAGAAACGATTTTATTGAAATAATAAATGTAAAAAATTGGAAAAAAAGTTATGGACAAAAGAATGGCTTACTAATATGAACGGTTGTTCTTTGTTTGTTGAAATAGAAGACGCAACTTTCACTGTTTTTATCTTTCTGGAATGAAGGATATGATGTATTTAGGTTAAACAATAAGAAGGCAAAAGAAGAGGGCAGTTGAGAGAAGTTGAGTTTCGAGGGAGAAAATGTTTGATTGAAGTTAGAGCAGAAAAGTTTAAAAGTTAAAATATAGAGGCGTTAGCGGACCGTCTGGCAGGCAAGAAATTTCGATGTGACTTATTAGCAATTTCTGAATAATCGAGACTAAAATGGATTATTGCGCTGCATTAAATGAGGGGCAGCATTCCAAGATGATATAGTGAAACAAAAGTGATTTTGCTAGAGATACGTTTAAAAAAAGCTTACATGTGTAGAGAAGAGGATGACACCTAAATGTTGGGTTTTCAAGAATAAACTGCGTTGTATTAAATGATGACTGCTACATTAAATAGGTTAAACAGAAGTGGATCTCTAAGGTATATGATCTCTAAAGTAAAGATACGGCAAGAGTAGTTTCGTGGTCTGCGGATTAAACAATGAAAAGAGAAAAGCGTCAAAGGAAACAGTTTGAATATTGGCATAAATATATGAATTAAGTTGAACAATAACAACGATAATAATAATGATTAATAATAATAATAATAATAATAATAATAATAATAATAATAATAATAATAATAATAATAATAATAATAATTAGAAATGGATGCCATCTCGTACAAATACACGATAGTGATATTGGTGGTTGAATAGCGAAAATTGTTATTGCGCAAATGCACTGTAGCGACTTTGGATTGAAGAGGGAATGTCGCTGTTGTGCATTTCAACTTGCCATTGTCCTTCTGTTATATATATATATCATGTATAAATGTACAATAAAAATAATAGTTACATCCATATATAAATATATATAATGAAATATAAATAAAAATATATATAATGGAGTTGACGTGAATTTGTTAATTATAATGTAATTAGGAAATTAATTATACATAAGTTAAAATTAATTAATGTGTCTTATAAATGTAAAAATATATAAACTAAATAAAAACGTCAAACAAAATAAGATTAAAATAAATAAAAATTGTAGCGACTTTTAAAAGTCTGAATTTCCTTATTTGCGTACAAAAATTGCAAACTTTCATGAAGACAAATTTGCCAAAATCTATCTAGATCAGTACAGTTTATTCATGGAAGTTTCAGAGCAAAAATTTAACTCCCTTAAATTTGATTATATATATATATAGATATATATTATAATTATATAATATATATATATAAATATATATAATAAAAAAATAATAGTTACATAAATATATAAATATATATAATGAAATTTAAAATCACGCGTGTAAAAAAAATTGTTATATTTATCATTAATATTAGTATTATTATAATTATCAAATCCCTTATTATGATTAAATGCATATATTTTAATTTATATTGTTATTATTATAAAATTTGTTATTATTATTAACTTTCTTCTGATTATTATTCAATTTACTATTGTTATTAATTTAATTATTGTTATCGTGAGACTGTCCCATTTTCCTATTTTATTTTATTATTATAATTAGTAGAATTTTTATTTTGAAATTCGTTTTTATTATTAAATGTATTTATTTTGATTATTATGATTATATTATATTCCTTATCAT
>JAOTBA010015695.1:0-10366 GCA_025629845.1 Erythroxylum squamatum
CATGAAATTGATCTTGGAATACTTATACCCATACCTTTCCTAAGCTCTTTGAACCAAAAACCTTTCAAAACTCCAAATGATTAAAATCAACTTACCTTAAAACTTCCCAAACAATGATTTTCTTAGCTCTAATGGAAGCTCTAATCTTCCTCTTCCTTTTTCCCTTCTTGATCACTCTCACAATCCCCCTTGAAGGTTAAGAAAAATCAAAACCTAGCTTGCTCTTCTTTCTTTCCCTAAACTCACTAAACTCTCTACCTTCTTTTTTCAATTTTGTTTTCTCTCTCTTCCCAATGCAAGACACCCCATTTTTTTCTCTTTTACACCACTAATGATTGCATAAAGTCTCCTTTGCCTTTACTTTAATGCCTTATAGTTTTTAAACTTACATGACTTGCCAAAATTGGCCTGACACTCTCCCACTACTTTAATAGTTCAAAGCCCTTAGCCCATGTCATATTGTCTTACCCACACTAACATGCTAATCAATTCCAACATATTTAATCTAGTAAGACTCCAAAACTAATCTAATCATGCTTATAATAAAAAAAAATCAGGGGCCAACAATCTAAGCATATCGTCTTATGTATCTTAGTTCTTCCCCTCTTTAAGGATTGTTTACATTATTTTGTGTTTATTGAATTTGGTATTGTGTAGGAATGATTGGATGCTATATTTGATTGTTTTTATGTAAATCGATTGCTAGAATCTTGAATACGATGCGTAATCATTGTGTTTGGATTCATTTATAGCAACTAATGACATTGAATCATTAGAGATAATGTAATATAGGCTAAATAATTATTGAGCAAGTTTTACCTCTAATAAAACCTTTAATATTCGTAAGTATATGGATTGTAACTTCTAGTGTCAAAGGAATTGATCCCATGAGGAAATAGTTTAAACTAAATGAACCTAATTTTGTCTAAGGAGATAAAAGATGCTTTTAATAAAATAATAACAGAAAATTAAAATAATTAATGTAAGGCCCCAACGTATACCCTAGAAGTATTATAGAATGTATAGGGTGTATTAAGAAGTGAGTATAACAAATTAAGAGCATCTAAGCATAGTAAGGGACATAATGGTAATTAATTTAAAAGACAGGGGTAAATTGGTAATTTCTTCATTTAGGTGTGGAAGTGAATAATTTTATGTGAGTTATGGACTATAATGAAATCATTTGATGACTTTATATGTCAATGTGGGAATTAAAGGAAGAAGAAGGAACAAATATGCAATTTTGTCAAAAATCAACATCTATACCAATGGGATCGAAACTTGTGTGTAAGACTAGAAACTTCTTAAAGTGGGAAGTAAAAGAGTGGCGAGAAGGATGAGTATGGAGTGTTTTAACTAAAGAATTTTCTCTTCGCTTCTCATCTCCTCTCCATTCCATCTCTTTATTCAGATCATTTTGCATAAGGAATCAAGCTAATCCTATGTGAAAATCAAGGTAAAAGTTTGTAGTTTTTCTTTCTTATCTTCATCTTTCTTGATTTGCTCATCAAGAGCTGGAATTATAAGGTTGGATATGGGATTGAGATATGCATTTCTATTGTTCTATTTGGCGAATCAAGCAAAGCCAAAGGGTAAGAAAAGGGAGAGTACTAAAAGCAGAGCTAATTGGCAATTTTAAAGGTTTGGGACTCCAGTTAGTTAATTTCTGTATTTGTGTATATTTAAATGTGTACAAAGATTGATTTGGACATGGAATGCTTGCTAGAATGGTGATTTGGTGTTACTTTGCATGAATTGGTTAAATATGACAAGAGAGAGTCACGTTTAGTGAAATTCTATCTTAGGTTCTTGATTCACTCAAACTAGTCCTATTGTTTCCGTCATAAATCAGCCTACAGACCTCCAAATTGGGTGATTTTAATTGGAAATAGAACTTAAGACATATATATAAATCTCTATAAGAGACTTGAACTTAATTCTAGTTGTATGATATTGTAAATTGAGATAAAAATTGATGACCTGATGTTTCACATATTGTATTGGAATAGCTTGTGATCTTTGGTGCTTATCTACTTAGAAGTCTAAATGGTCTAATCTTTAATGATATGGAACTAAACACATAGAGGAACAAATTTTTAGAAGACCTTAAAGATTAAATTGAATTTTTTATTTGTAAAAATTTCGGAACAAGTGGAGACCGTCCTGTGATTTGCTTATGGACTAATTTGTTTGTCTATTTTTAGACCCACCATGGGCCAAACCCAAATTGCACTATTTTGAGTTTTTTGCTTTTTTTTTTTACCACATCATATTGGAAACTTTTTGAATGTTTATGAAACTTTTCATTCACCTAGAAATAAATGAAATATGAATTATCATATGTGAATTGGGTAATTAAACATTTGAATTTAAGATTGAGCATAATGCATACTAAAGAAAATTTACATGTACATAAATGATTTGTATGCATATTTAATGGTCATATGTGTATAGTATGATCATAAAAGTGTGATTTTGATACCCTTCTAATGGTGGTAAGTTATGACTTGCAAGTACGAACGTAAATAAATATTTTATTACTTGAAATGTATATCATATGATTTGTCAATATATAAATTGTGAAATTGGCAAATGGTTAAAGGAAATGTTACAGTACCTACTTTATTGTCTTGGTAGCGGATAGATAGGTATGCCTATAGGGTTACAGTGCAGTTGCTACAGTTTGGCACCAATGATGTCTTCATTTCGAGACTAAAGTGCCTCTACAGTTCGATGCCTTCAGGTATCCACAGTTTAATGCCTTCAGGTATCCATAGTTTGATATTTTTGAGTATCCACAGTCTTGATATCTTTGAATATCCACAGCTTTCATTATCGACACTCACGGGAATGTGTAGGCCTAACATAAAAAGTAGAGTAAATGATTATAAATAAGAAATACAACATAACAACATAAATAATTAGTATTGATGAGCATGTGCATTTGTATTGATAGTATGTATCAATGAACATTTAATATCAATGTTTGGTTTATGAATGTCAATTTATGGCATATGAATAACATATTGAAGCATGTTTTCATTCTATACTTTGATTAAGTATGTCATCGCTATTTATGTGAGTTTTGATGTTTATGAATGTGTGTGCATGGCAGATGACTTCTATGAGTGTTCATCCAAACTAATTGTTTCCCCACTAAGCTTGCAAGCTTAGCACGTGTGTTAATCCATGTAGGTCCATGTATTAGGGGTAAGGTACAAGGGACATCTGCAGGGATCAAAGAAAACTGTTTGGATTAAAAGTACCTTTGGATTGTATATGTAATGAAGAACAATGTAATGTTTTCTTTTGGATTATCATCTAAATGTAAAGATGTGATATTACTTCTCAATGATGAAGTTAAGTGATATGAAACTTTATAATATGTATATGTATAGCATTGAATAGAAAAATATATGATGAGAGTTCATGTCAATGAATAGAAATGTATACCATGATTGTTTGTATAGGAATTTGGTTTTCATGTATATGGGTGGTTGTAGGTTTCGTATAAAGGGTGTTACATTTTGTGGTATCAGAGAACGATTTAGGAGGTTTAACTAATAAGAACCTAATAATGTGTGATATGGTTTGGTTTTTTGTTGGCCTAATGCAGATGTCCCAATTTTCTTATAGATAGTAGAGTTGGAAATTCCTTATGTAGCTGATGCGGAGTCAGCTGATAGTATAGTGGGGGATGTGTGATAGGATGTTATTAATAGATCAACTAGCCTATGATATACATGTGACTAGTCCATTGGGCCATAGCATATATGTGAATAGAGTGTACAGAGATTTCCCTATTATGATACATAGGAAAGAGTTTGCTGCTGATTTGATAGAGCCACCCTTCCATGAATTTGGCTTGATCTTGGGCATGGATTCTTTGTCTAAACATCAAGCTATATTGAAAATAGTTGTGCTCAAAAAGTATGGTGGTTCAGAAATAGTGGTGTATAGTATTTGGTCTAGTTCTTTAACTAATGTAATATCAACTATGCAAGCAAGACGACTTCTTAGAAAAGGTTGTGAAATGTATTTGGCTTTCATACTTAATTTTAAAAGGGGCAAGTTGAACTTACAAGACATAATAGTAAATGAGTTTCCAAACGTGTTTTCAAAAGAATTACTGGGTTTGCCACCTAAGAGGGAGGTAGAATTGCCTATTGAAATTGTACCTGGTATTGCTCCTCCTATTTCTAGGGCACCTTATAAAATGGAACCTACAGAGTTAAAAGAGTTCAAGACTCAGTTACAGGAACTTTTGGATAAGGGTTTTATCAGGCCTAATGTGTCACTATGGAGAGCGCCAGTCCTTTTTGTCAAAAAGAAAGATGGCACCTTATGAATTTATATCGATTATAGACAATTGAACAAGGTGACTGTCAAGAATAAGTATCAATTACCCAAAATATAATATTTGTTTGATCAGCTGAAAGGTACAGGAGTGTCTAAGATTGATTTGCGGTCAGGTTATTACTAGCTTTGGGTAAAAGATGTAGATGTTCCAGT
Source organism: Erythroxylum squamatum (assembly GCA_025629845.1). NCBI lineage: Eukaryota > Viridiplantae > Streptophyta > Magnoliopsida > Malpighiales > Erythroxylaceae > Erythroxylum > Erythroxylum squamatum. Next base: position 4,513 of record JAOTBA010015695.1, read on the forward strand.
GATTGCATTCAGGACCCGATATGGCCACTATAAGTTCTTGGTAATGCCTTTCGGGCTAACTAATGCACTGGCTGTTTTCATGGATTTGATGAGTAGGGTGTTTTGACCTTGCTTAGACCAATTTATTGTGGTGTTTTTAGATAATATATTGGTCTGTTCAAAGAATGAAGAGGAACATGCTCAGCATTTGAGAAGTATGTTACAGACTTTGAGAGAGAAGCAGTTATTTGCCAAATTGAGCAAATGTGATTTTTGGCTAAAGGAAGTTTCTTTCCTCGGGTATATTATCTCTTCAGAAGGTATCAGGGTAGATCCCAGTAAAGTTAAGGCAATTACCAATTGGAAGCTGCCTCGGAATGTGATAGAAGTGAGAAATTTTCTTGGCTTAGCTAGTTATTATCGACATTTTGCCAAAGGATTCTCAATAATTGCTTCTCCAATCACAAAGTTACTTCAGAAAGGCACAAAGTTTGAATGGAATGATAGATTTCAAGCTAGTTTTGAGAAGTTAAAGAAGATTCTCACTAAAGCTCTAGTGCTGACACAGTCATCTCTAGGTAAAAGGTATGTTATAAACGATGATGCTTCTAGGAATGGTCTGGGTTGTGTACTAATGCAAGATGGGAAAGTAGTGGCTTATGCCTCACGACAGTTAAATCCATATAAACAAAACTAGCCTACACATGATTTAGAATTGGCAGTAGTGATGTTTGCCTTGAAAATCTAGTGGCATTACTTATATGGGGAAAGATGTAGGATATACACGGACATCAAGAGTCTTAAGTACTTGCTCACATAAAAGGAGCACAATTTTAGGCAACGGCTTTGGATAAAATTGTTTAAGACTATGATTGATAGTTAACTACCACTCAAGAAAAGATAATATGGTAGCAGATACTTTAAGTAGGAAGTCTATTTCAACTCTATCGTTACAACATAGTAGATGGAGATTTGCACCGGATGGAGCTTTGGTAAATTAGTTAAAATGAGTCCTGACTTGAGATAGATGATGGTACATGAACAAAAAGATGATAACAAGTTGCAACAACTTGTACAAGCAGTGCAAGAAAGGAAACAAACGGATTTTGTAGTGGAAGATGACAGAAGTCTATGCTTTAAGAGTAAATTATGTGTACCAGTGGTAAAGGACTTGAAGAAGAAATTATTACTTGAAGCCCATAATATTGTGTTCACTATGCATCCTGGGGGTAACAACAGGTACTAGGACTTGAAACAACATTATTGGTGTCCAGAAATGAAGCGTGATGTAGTAAACTATGTGTCCAAGTGCTTGACTTGTCAACAGGTGAAAGCTAAACATCAAGTTCCGTCTGGCCTATTAAATCTCATTCCAATTCCATAGTGAAAATGGGATAACCGTTCTACTCCTCACATAGAGAAACCATGATGAAATATGGGTTATAGTGAACAGGCTCACCAAATCAGCTTCCTTTATATCTATTCGATCTGACTATTCTATAGATCGGTTAGTTAAGTTGTATTTGAATGAGATTGTTCGACTACATGGAGTGCCATTGTTAATTATTTCTAACTAAGACTATACATCAAGATTTTGGAAAAGTATATAAACAGCTTTAGGTACTCAGTTAAGCTTCAGCACAACCCTTCAACCATAAATGGATGGGCAATCTGATAGAGTTATATAGGTGCTATAAGACATGTTTTTAGTTGTTAGGCAAGCTTTACAATTTATAGCCCTCAAATACTGTAAGTGCACAAGTTGTGATTTATAGTACGTAAAGGGTCAATCTCACGAGGAAGGTGAACTAATCTAATCCCAGGTTAACTAAGGCTAAGGAAAATCATAAAATGAAAGTAAAAATAGCAAGAAAAGTAAATATAGGAATAAGATTGGAAAGAATTTAATTTGTAAATTTAACACAAAAGAAATAGAAATTGAGCAACACAAAAGTCACAACGAAAATTAACAAAGAATATTACCAATAATGAGAGGGGATTTTTCCTATCATCAATGCTAATCCAGTCATTTATGCGTTATTGTGGTGTCGGTTCTAGACTATCGTAGGATAAATTACTATCTCTTGAGTTATAATCATTGAACCCTAAATCATAAACCCTAATTGAATTATGGAATTTGCAATCTCTCAACTAACAAAAGATTCATAACCCTAATTAGATCTTAAGCCCTCTGATAAACTACCGAATCTCACATGGGATCTCTTTCCACATAATAATTGATATGATTAATCACGTGGTCTATTGGATAGTTTAACTCTCATTAATCTAACCCAAACATTTTTATTCAGTTCATCCTCTCGGTCTATTACCGAAATATGCAAGTTTTGCAATTAATCACAACACCCAATCAATAACATAAAAACGACAATATTAACATTGAATCAAGGTAAAATCTTGAAGGAAAAGTTAGAACATCATCAACAATCCAAGATCCATCATCATACAATCCATTATCATCTCAAACATTAAATAAACGGAAAAAAAAAGATGGAAAGGAGAAAAAAACTTGGATCAGATAACCCAAAAAGGCAGCAGTGTCAGAAGACTCGGTTCCTCTCTCCTTTTCTTCCTCTTCTCTCTCTTCTTCTTCTCTTCCTTGAAGCTTTCCCAAAATGGCAAAATTGGAGGCTCCCTTTTTTTATCCCCTCTTTTTCTTCTTATAGTCTTTTCTAATTAGGGAAACTCCAGGGCTTTTCTAATTGGGGCACACTGTCTGTCAAATAGGCCACAATCGTGGCCTATAGTGCCACGATCCTGGCACCTTATTTGCCCTTCTGTCAAGATCATGGCTCCTTAAATCCACATTTCATGATCATGGCTTATTGGCCACGATTGTGGGCCTGGGTTCAGCTCTGGATCTTCTCCGAATCTCCTCCGTTATTTGTCGTGAAACACTAGCAGGCATGTCACGACACCTTAAAAACATAAAATTGAAGCTTAAAGACGTGCTCTAACCTACAAAGCATTCAAAACACAACTACTTAACTAAATAACACAATTCTAGCCTAAACACACACCAAACGATTAAATTTAAACACTAAACACATCCTAAACTACCCACAAAATATGATGCAATATACTACTATCATATGCTTAAAGCATATGTTATGGAATTTCCAGGTAGTTGGGATAGGTACATTTCTTTGATGGAATTTACATATAATAATGGTTATCAGTCCAGTATAGACATGACACAATATGTAAAATTATTTGGCAGAAAATGTAGAACCTTAGTTTGTTGGATAGAATTGGCAGAAAACAAGATGATTGGGCCTAATATAGTCAAAGATACAAACAAGAAAGTGACGATTATTTAGCAAAGATTGAAGGCTACAAGTGATAAATAGAAATCATATGCTGATTTGAAGAGGAAAGATATTGAATATATGGTAGGTGACAAAGTTTTCTTGAAAGTTTTGCTCTAAAGAAAGGTGTTAAGATTTGGGAAAAAGGAAAACCTAGTCCTAGATTTATAGTTCTGTATAAAATCCTTGAAAGGATTAGAAAAGTGGCATATAGGTTAGCTCTTGCTATGGAACTATTCAAGTTGCACGATGTATTCCATGTCTCAATGTTATAGAGCTACCGATCGGGTGATTTAAGTGTGTTATCGGTATAAGAGATAAAGGTCCAACTAGACTTCTTATATGATGAAGAGCCGAAGGAAATCATGGCTAGAGAAGTGAGACAGTTGAGGAATAAGAAAATTCCTCTTATAAAGGTGCTCTGGCAACAGCATGGTGTTGAAGAAGCAACTTGGGAACCTGATTCAATAATGAGAATTCAATACCCATAGCTATTCAATATAGGTATGAATTTCGAGAACAATTTTTTTTTAAGGGGGACAGAAATGCAAGGCCCTAACATACATCCTAGAAGTATTATAGCATGTCTAGGGCGTATTAAGAAGTGAACATAACGAATTAAGAGCATCTAAGCATAGTAAGGGACATAATGTAATTAATTTAAAAGATAGGGGTAAATTAGTAATTTCTTCATTTATTCATGGACATGAATAATTATATGTGAGTTATGGACTATAATGAATCAATTGATGACTTTATATTCCAATGTGGGAATTAAAGGAAGAAGAAGGACCAAATGTGCAATTTTTCCAAAAATCAACATACGGACCAAAGGGATTGAAACATGTGTGTAAGACTAAAAACTTCTTAAAGTGGGGAGTAGAAGTGATAATCGTAGATTGCATAATGTTTTGTGGTTAGTTTGGGATGTTTTTACTGGTTAAATTTAATCGTTTAATGTGTGTTTAGGTTAGAGTTGTGATAGTTAGTTAAATATTTGTGTTGTAAGTGTTTTATGGGTTAGAGCATGCTTTTGAGCTTTAGTGTTGTGCATTTGAGGTTCATTGATAAATTTTCTAGTGTTTCAGGGCTCATATCAAAGAACGAAGGAGTTTTAGAGGAGGCTCGAACTAAAACAGAGGGTCGTGATCATGGCCAGTATGCCACGATCGTGACAGAAGGATAAATAAGGGGACACGATCATGGCCTGGTCGTGGACAGACATAGACTGGCCTTTCGAATTTAAGTTTTCGGGGACATTTCAGACCTTTTGGGCTCGAGTAAGACCTAGTTTTTACCCTAAGTAGTAAAGACTAAAGGAAGAGAAATGACCTAAAAAAGGGAGCCTCCAATCTTTCATTTTGGGAAGCACTTCAAAAGGAGAGAAGAAGCGAGTCTTCACAGCTGCTGCTTTCCTGAGGTGTCCTGATACCCATTCCACATGTATTTCTTTCATCTTGTTTTCATTTTCTTGATTTTTAAGATGAACACAAATATGTTTATGGATTTAGGTTTGATTAAGATGTTCTAACTTTCATTCAGGATTTTACCTTGAGTTAATGTTAATCTAGTTATTTTTGTGTTATTTTGATTGGGTGTTGTGATTAATTGTTGTATCTTCATGCTTCGGTAACAAATCAAGAGGGTCAGTTGAATGCAAAATGATTGGGACGGGTTAATGAGAGTTAGGAAATCCAATAGACCACGCAATCAATCTTATTGGTTATTGTACGATGAGAGATCCTATGTGAGACCCTATAGTTTATTAGAGAGCTTAAGAATTAATTAGGTTGTGGACCGATAGTTAATCAAAAGATAACAATTTCGATGACTCAAATTGATTAGGGTTTATTTATTAGGGCTTAGTGGCTATAATTTAAGAGAGAGAGTAATCCACCTTACGATAGTCTAGAACCAACATCCTAATAACACAAAAGTGATTAGGTTAGCATTGATGATAGGATAAATCCCTCTCTCATAATTTGGTAAATTGTCTTGTGTGATTTCCCTTTGTTGAATTCTTGATGCTCAATATTTGATTTCGTTGAGTTAATTTTACAAATTAATATCTTGACAATTATCTGTGTTTACTTTCCTGTCCCGTTTTATTTTCATTTTATTAATTTTCTAGCCTTAGATAACTTAAGATTAGATTACTCCACAACTTCTCGTGGGATCGACCCTTCATATACTACAAATTACAACCCATGTACTTGCAATATTTTAAAGGCTATAAATAGTAAAGCTTGCAAAATGATCAATAAGTTTTTGGCGCCGTTTTCGGGGAGGTGTAGGATTAGTCTAAGGATTAGGAAAAAAAATAGAGACGAAAATTTGGGTACAAGGTAGATGACACATCAATTTGGACATCACAGGGAAACTATTGAAGTGAATCACACGTTAATATAGATTTAATAATCGATATATAAATGCACAAGAAGGGGGGGTTGAATTGTGTATTCTTTTTCACTGATCCCCTTTTCAGTAATTTCTTTAAAACTTGTTCTTTTCTCAAACTATTGAAAATCAATATTGTAAAATATTTTCTA
>JAOTBA010015831.1:0-10359 GCA_025629845.1 Erythroxylum squamatum
ACTTGAATTGTGTATGAGCTGAATTGGTTGAGTTGAAGCTCAATAGTACCGAAGAGTACTTGGTAGTGGGTGATTATAAGAAGAGGTTGTGTTGGGAAACCTCCAAGGTGTAGAATTAATGTTCAGAAATTTTTGACGGAAAAACTGTACTGATCTAGATGGAATTAGCCAAAGTAGTCTTAATGAAAGTTATAGCTTACATTTCCAGCTTTCTAATGCTATAAAGTATGGCATTTTTCGATATCGGGGTTGGAAGTTATGATCGATTGAAATTTGAAAGTTGTTTAGGAAGAGTTGATTAGGACAGAAACTTTGATTGAATTTTTGACCCTTATAGAGTTAGAAATTGTCCTTAGGGTCTTCATGAGAGTTGTAGATTGTCTTTTTATCTTTCCATTGATATAAAGTATGGAATTTTTGGACAATGAAGTAGAAAGTTATGAGGTTTAGAAGTTCTGTTGCTGTTCAGGAGGAGTTTGTCGACCAGTCACTTTTGCGTGGATTTTTGACCCCTCTAGAGAACTAATTTGTTTTTAAGTCCTCATGGAAGTTGTAGAGCGTTCTTTTATCTTTACATTGATACCAAATTTGTAATTTTTGAAGTTCTGGGTCAAAAGTTATGAATTTTAGAAATTTGGAGGTCGGGTCAGCCAAATGGCCATTGCTCGTGATGGCGAGCGCTCACCTCGCGAGCACCCGCCAGCTCGCGCCTGCCGCACAAGCGCGGCCGATTTTCGAAATTTTTTTCCTGATTCAACCTCTCTCCATTCTTTTGGCCATAACTTTTTCGTCCGATCTCCGATTGACCTGATTTTTGAAGCGTTGGATTTCTAAGACATCCCTCTATCTCTCCATGAAAAATTTATGATTTTTGAGATCAATTTGAAAAAGATTGATTGAATCAAAGTGAGAGGACCGATTAAAAGACTACGAGTGGATATTTTTCTGAACATGCTTTAGTAATTTGGCGATATCTTGACCTGTAGAGCTGCGATTGAGTTGATTTTTGTTTCAAATTAAACTAGAGACATGAGGATTTAACTCAGCTGAAGGAATCAATTTTCAATTTAAGCCTTAAGACTTTTAATTTCTGATGTGAAGTTTGGTTTAGTATTCAGTCTTGGTTAATTTTAGCCCCGGTAGTGTTTTGGCCAATACTTCTTCATTTCTAAACCCAATTGAGCATTTTTGGTGGCGTTAGAATCCTAAGACAATGGGGAACAAATGTTCTTAAGAAGTCGATCTGAAATTTAAGTTGGAAGTTCCCCAAATTGTGATCGGTAAGTTATTAGTAATGAGTCCTCCATGCTTTTATGAATCCGAATGTTGGACTTCGGAAACGGGGTCCAACACTTGATTTGCTTTCTTCCTCTGTAACACCCTCCTCATCACTCCTATCTTCTGCAGTGGAATTTGTAATATTCTCCCTTCTAGCATAACGTTCACAGTATTCTGTTAATGATCACAAAATCAAAATCATATTATATCCATCGGTGTTTAGCAATAAGTGACTTTTTGAGCAACCCATGTATAAAAATGATAAAGCATTCAGTCTTTCATATGTTACAATGAAATGTAGTCTAAGGGAAAAACATATTAATGTGATCCTATAGTCCAGAAATTAAATTTACTTATCAAAGGAGAAGGTCGAAGGGTACAGGAGCTGTTACTGATAAGAAAGAGTAAGGGGTAATTCTATCAAGTTGTAGGAAAGGGGTAATGTTGTCCAAAGCGAGAAAAGAGTTAGTTAGCAGACTAACGGAATAAAACAGCGTGGGGTGTTTGAGGGTGGATAGCATGCATTTTGTACTACGTGATTTGAGCCAAAAGACTGGAGGAGCTAGGACCTCAAATTTTAGTGTCATATTATTGTTATTTTTAGGTCAATTGTGATCAATAAATCAACACATACATTTTCAGTCAATTATTTGTGCTTGTGTTTGTTGCTCGGTTAGAGGAATATTGGCATGATCTATCACTGACTTCCCAATTTTGAGCCTTTCCTTTTTATTTTATTACAGTAATTAGTGAAATGTGTGCTTGGCATGATCTACTGTAGTCGGCCAGACTGCGAAGCAAAGTTACACAAAAACTAACTCCAAGCATCGCAAGCAGACATATTAGTTGCCAATTGCAATCACTTTCGTTACTACAACAATTGTTCACATCTGACTACGTTATCCATCCTCTATTCACATTTTCAATGAGACTTTGTACTTCCACATCAAAATGTATCACTTGACAATACCTACTGTCTTTACTAAGCTGCACTCAACAACTTATGTAACTTAAGATTATACAAGCATATTAAAGGGAGTTGTGTAACTTAACCATCAAAGGAGGTGAAATGTAACACACATTTGTTGCCACCTATTATGTAGTTCTCTATGGGGCTGCTACAGCCCCAGAAGGGCATCATGGGTCCATATGTCCGGCAATATCATCGTCACTTGATTCGCTTTCTTCCTCTGTAACATCCTCGTCATCACTCCTCTCTTCTGTAGTGGAATTTGTAATATTCTCCCTTTTAGCATAACGTTCACAGTATTCTGTTAGTGATCACAAAATCAAAATCAGATTATATCCATCGATCTTTGGCAACAAGTGACTTTTCGAGCAACATATGTATAAAAATGATAAAGCATTCAGTCTTTCATATGCTACAATGAAAAGTAGTCTCGGGGAAAAACATATTAATGTGATCCAATAGTTCATAAATTAAATTTACTTATCAAAGGAGCAGGTCCAAGGCTACAGGAGCTGTTACTGATAAGAAAGAGTAAGGGGTAGTTCTATCAAGTTGTAGGAAAGAGATAATGTTGTCTAAAGTGAGAAAAGAGTTAGTTAGTTGACTAACGGAGTAAAACAGCGTCGGGTTTGTGAGACTAGGATAGCATGCATTTTTTACTACGTGATGTGAGCCAAAAGGCTAGAGGAACTAGAACTTCAAATTCTAATGTCATATCATTGTTATTTTCAGGTCAATTGTGATCAATAAATCAATACATATATTTTCAGTCAATTGTTTGTGCTTGTGTTTGTTGCTCGGTTAAAGGAATATTGGCAGGATCTATCACTGACTTCCCAATTTTGAGCCTTTCCGATATATTTATTACAGTAATTAGTGAAACGTGTGCTTGTTATGATCTACTGTAGTCGGCCAGACTGCAGAAGTAAAGTTACACAAAACCTGACGTCAAGCATTGCAAGTAGACATATTAGTTGCCAATTGCAATCACATTCGTTACTACAACAATTGTTCACATCTGACTACAATATCCATCCTCTATTCACATTATCAATGAGACTTTGTACTTCCACATCAAAATGTGTCACTTAACAATACCTACTGTCTTTACTACACTGCACTCAACAGCTTTTGTAACTTAAGATTATACAAGCAAGTTAGAGGGAGTTGTGTAACTTAACCATCAAAGGAGGTAAAATGCAACACACGTTTGTTGCCACCTATTATGTGGTTCTCTATGAGGCTGCTACGGCCCCAGAAGGGCATCATGGGTCCACATGTCCAGCAATATCATTGTCACTTGATTCGCTCTCTTCCTTTGTAACATCCTCGTCATCACTCCTCTCTTCTGTAGTGGAATTTGTAATATTTACCCTTGTAGCATAATGTTCACAGTATTCTGTTAATGATCACAAAATCAAAATCAGATTATATCCTTCATTCTTTAGCAACAAGTGACTTTTTGAGCAACACATGTATAAAAATGATAAAGCATTCAGTCTTTCATATGTTACAATGAAAAGTAGTCTCAGGGAAAAACAAGTTAATGTGATCCCATAGTCCAGAAATTAAATTTACTTATCAAAGGAGAAGGTCCAAAGGTACAGGGGTTGTTACTGATAAGAAAGAGTAAGGGGTAGTTCTATCAAGTTGTAGGAAATGGGTAATGTTATCTAAAGTGAGAAAAGAGTTAGTTAGCCGACTAACGAAATAAAACAGCATCGGGTGTGTGAGGGGGTCGGGGATGGCATGCATTTTGTACTACGTGATTTGAGTCAAAAGGCTGGAGGAGCTAGAACCTCGAATTCTAGTGTCCTATCATTGTTATTTTTGGGTCAATTGTGATCAATAAATCAATACATACATTTTCAGTCAATTGTTTGTGCTTGTGTTTGTTGCTCGGTTAGAGGATTATTGGCAGGATCTATGATTGACTTCCCAATTTTGAGCCTTTCCGTTATATTTTATTACAATAATTAGTGAAACTTATGCTTGGTATGATCTACAGTAGTCGGCCAGACTGCAGAAGCAATGTTACACAAAAAATGATGCCAAGCATCGCAAGCAGACATATTAGTTGCCAATTGCAATCACATTCGTTACTACAACAATTGTTCACATCTGACTACATTATCCATCCTCTGTTCACATTATCAATGAGACTTTGTACTTCCACATCAAAATTTATCATTTGACAATACCTACTGTCTTTACTACACGGCACTCAACAGCCTATGTAACTTAAGATTATACAAGCATATTAAAGGGAGTTGTGTAACTTAACCATCAAAGGAGGTGAAATGCAACACACGTTTGTTGCCACCTATTATGTGGTTCTCTATGGGTGTAGCAACCCCAGAAGGGCATCATGGGTCTACATTTCCGACAATATCATTGTCACTTAATTCGCTCTCTTCCTTTATAACATCCTCCTCATCACTCCTCTCTTTGGTAGTGGAGTTTGTAATATTCTCCCTTCTAGCATAACGTTCACAGTATTCTGTTAATGATCACAAAATCAATATCAGATTATATCCATCAGTCTTTAGCAACAAGTGACTTTTTGAGCAACCCATGTATAAAAATGATAAAGCATTCATTCTTTCATATGTTACATTGAAAAGTAGTCTAAGGGAAAAACATATTAATTTGATCCCAAAGTCCATAAATTAAATTTACTTATCAAAGGAGAAGGTCCAAGGCTACAGGGGCTGTTACTGATAAGAAAGAGTAAGGGTTAGTTCTATCAAGTTATAGGAAAGGGGTAATATTGTCTAAAGTGAGAAAAGAGTTAGTTAGTCAACTAACGGAATAAAACAACGTGAGGTGTGTGAGACTAAGATAGCATGAATTTTGTACTACGTGATTTGAGCCAAAAGGCTAGAGGAGCTAAAACCTCGAATTCTAGTGTCATATCATTGTTATTTTAAAGTCAATTATGATCAATAAATCAATACATACATTTTCAGTCAATTGTTTGTGCTTATGTTTGTTGCTCGGTTAGAGGAATATAGGCAGGATTTATCACAGACTTCCCAATTTTGAGCCTTTCCGTTATATTTTATTATAGTAATTAGTGAAACGTGTGCTTGGCATGATCTACTGTAGTCAGCCAGACTGCAGAAGCAAAGTTACACAAAAACTGACGCCAAGCATCGCAAGCAGACATATTAGTTGCCAATTGCAATCACATTCGTTAGTACAACAATTGTTCACATCTGACTACATTATCCATCCTCTGTTCACATTATCAATGAGACATTGTACTTCCACATCAAAATGTATCACTTGACAATACCTACTGTCTTTACTACACTGCACTCAAAAGCCTATGTAACTTAAGATTATACAAGCATATTAAAGGGAGTTGTGTAACTTGACCATCAAAGGAGGTGAAATGTAACACACGTTTGTTGCCACCTATTATGTAGTTCTCTATGGGGCTGCTACAGCCCCAGAAGGGCATCATGGGTCCACATGTCCGGCAATATCATCGTCACTTGATTCGCTTTCTTCCTCTGTAACATCCTCCTCATCACTCCTCTCTTCTGTAGTGGAATTTGTAATATTCTCCCTTTTAGCATAACGTTCACAGTATTCTGTTAATGATCACAAAATCAAAATCAGATTAAATCCATCGGTCTTTAGCAACAAGTGACTTTTTGAGCAACCCATGTATAAAAATGATAAAGCATTCTGTCTTTCATTTGTTATAATGAAAAGTAGTCTCAGGGAAAAACAGATTAATGTGATCCCAGATCATGCAGTGTCTTAGACTCTTAGTATACATCTAGAAGAAGTGTCAAGGAATGAAAAAGTTATATGATTCCAGATCATGGGACGTTTTCTATGGGAAACATAAAGCTGATCTAAGCCTGAGATTAGTAGGTCCAGAGTTTCAAAATTAACGTTTATGCACCATAATGAATGACACAGTTAATGTTCTGTCAGGATAACGAATACGCACACTCTCAATCCATGCACGTTGACCCTTTTCAGAAGGATGAGAACATGAACCGTGTCACTCACTATGGTGCATAAACATTTCATTTTTCTTTTAGTGCTTTCTGTTCATAGCCAGAAACTAATTAAGCATTTTGCTTCTAAATTTCTTCTTGTTCCCAGAAGTGCACACACGTTGTATAAACAATGATGCGAGTGCCAGAACTTATTGATTTGTGTTTCTAGTAATTCATATCAATCGCTATCATCATCCTACTCCTGTTAACAAAATAAATATGCATTTAATGATGATAAAAGAACGTTGAATAACTGTCACCTTTCACTTTTTGATCGTACTTTTCTCTATCCTTCATCATCAATGATGCAGCATCACCATTGAGAGGATCTGAAGGATTTGGATAAAGTAATAGTTGTGGCAGGAAAACTTCAAAAACATTTAGAAGATCTGCAGCAATGGCAATGATCGTTCAAGGGTAAGCAATCCTGGAAAGAGCTAAAAGGGAAAAGGACAATGGCGGGAAAAATGCATATATAAACAATATTCCATTTGAGTAAATGACATTAAGTACTTATTAAACATGCAATGGCTAATCATTTACCAAACATTGGACTCCATGACTGGTTGATTACATCCAAGCATACAGAACCAGAACTGCCATTAACATATAACAAGGATAAAGTTAGGCGTATCATTAAAAAAATGACATTTGAAGGCAATTATTGAAATGTAACTATGTCATAATTTGAACTTAATGTAAATGCTTTCAGAGAATCAGGCCCTGGGCCTGCTAGAATTTCAACCCCTAAAATTGAATTACCCATCTCTCGTGTAACCACTTGAATCAATGCACACAACCAATTAAAAGCTTCATAGGAAAAAGAAGTCTGATTTTAACTTACAGTTCATCAACATTTGGGTGGAATATCTTGTTCACAAATCCAATAGAAGGAGATTTGTATGGATAAGCATCAGGTAGTTCAACATGGATTTTCCAAACTCCACCTTCATAGAGACCTTGGAGAGTCACAATCATATAAGTCAAAAAATATAGAAGTTAATGTAAAATTTCATAAGCTTTCACATGAAAAAAGAATAACTGTTTGGAAATTCTTCACAAAAAGTGCTGTAAAATCAACTAGAATCAAGCCTATAGTGTTCAGCAAAACTGTTTTAACAATAGATATATAACAGCTAAAAAGGACAAAATACCATTCTAAACCCTAAAACAATATTGCATATACTAGGACCGTTTATTTTCAATTCTATTTCTACTGTCTAGTTTCACTTTGGGTTTTATGTTGTAGTCTCTAGTTTTCTTTTACTGTTTTTAGTTTCTGTTTTTTTTTATAAAAACAAAAACCTCTTTAATCGTTAATGTCAATGTAATTATATTTTTATTACTGATAATAATTACATATTATATAAAATTTAAAGATAAATTATTTTTTATAAATAAAAAATTAAAAAAAATTATTTAATCTCTTATAAAATATTTATTTCATAAGTTACGAAACTGGAAGAAACCAAAACAAAAAATAGAAACTAAAAACTCAAACAAGCAAGTTTTTTTAATTGAAATTGAAAACAAAAACAGAAAATCAAAAATAAAAATAGAAACAAACAACCTTAAGAACCTTGTCAAGAGCAAAAAAGATAACAAATTAGTATTTGTATTACAATCGCTTTCTTTAGACCATGATCTGATAAATGTGTGCAAAAGATCCTTCTCCAAAACCATGATTTTGAGAGGTTTCTTTTCCATAATTATGATCCTGAAATATTAACCAAATACCAAAAGAGATGCTTTCATGCAACCCACTTTGAGACAAAAGTTGTTCTAAATGTAATCCCAAGCATTTACAATATTCGATGGTTCATACATTAGTTTCAACCATGCACACACAAACAAGCAAAGAGAGACATGGAAGGAGAAAGCACAAATGGAGAGCACCATATACAAACCAAGTTCACCAAAGAAAGGAAACAACTAGTAAGATAGATGTCAAACAAGAAGGAAAATGCACCATATCTGAAGATAACATACTTCCTTTAGGACCATGAAAGTCCACATTAAATTCAATCAATCCATCGTTTATTGTCTCCACATTGTAATCGCTCATCATCCTGGAACCATGAATATGACAGCTCAGAATCAACTCAAAAGAGAATTGTTATCAATAACTTGAGCAAGAAAGCAGCTGCAGATCTTGGTAAACAAGGTTATTCTGCAAAATAACAATCGTTTACTGGATATAAAAGGATGAAGTCCTTATGATGAAAAGAAACAAGGAGATAAATCAGGAATCCATTGCAAAGCATCAGAATTGAGGACAAAAGGATAACATGAACCACATGATCCACGCACAGGGCAGTCACCAGTTGTGACAATATCTGAAATCTTGCACTGAACAAGCCAAGAACTGCAAATAACAAGTCCAAACCACAAGCAGTAAACCTAAGAATAGTTTTTATACAACTTCAGCTCCTTAACAACAATGCACCTGTGCTCTTGATAGTTTTGAACTCTTATCACTCTTTCTGACACTACTAGTGCATTTCACGGATAATACTTCCGTCCACAACGCTGAATTTCTACCTTCTCCCATAAGCATGAAACTTAGTATAACGTATATCTAGCAAGGTCTAAACACGAATCTTCCATTTCAATTATTTCAACTGAATGAAGTAATCCAAAATGCATATACTAATAACGAATAGAACTTACAGCTTCATGACGTCCATCTCCCTCCTCTTGCTTGGAGAAGACATTTTATATTAAAGGTACAAGAAAAAAGAACCTGCCAGCAGAGCATTAAAGGATGTGCTTTTAATTTCACAGGACTAGAACAGAAGGGGGAAAAAAAAGCACATCTTAAACGAAATCCACTAACTCAAAATATTTTAAAATCAAGACGCAAAATATACAAGGAGAAAAGCGTACCCCTTTTTCAGAAATAAATAAAAACGTAAGCCCAATGTGGGATCTTGACCTCAAAAATAATGAAAGTCCGAAGTAACAAGCAAGTGAAGATCAAATCTGTCAAAGAAAATGAACCATATCAGTTAGCCAATTCATCCAATGGCAAAAACAAGACAAATAATTGCTGCTAAGAACACAGGCTTGAAGCTCCTTTTGATAAAACAACCAAGTACTACAAAATGATGCATATATCTTCCATATCCAAACTTCATCGAATCTCACATTGCTTTAAATGACAAATAAAAAGAAACCCTTCCCACATAAACGTAGCAAACATCGGTGCCCTATACATGTTTCATATGCCCATGAACAAAATTTGCAGCATTCAACTCTTAATAGTCAAATTCAGAACCCCTCAATCCAAAGCAAGCAACAGAATTCAAGATTCCAAAATATCATTTGACTTTGGAGAAAAATAAAGATTAAAAAACAAAGCAGAAACCGCAAACAATCGATGATTTTATTTGAAGTTGAGGCCTTGAAGTCAAAACCTGGTATTAAGACATTTTTCACTCAAATCTTAACAAAATGGAACGACCCTTTCAAGATCGTGGTATCGTGAGAAGGGAACAGAAACTGGGAAATAAAGAAAAAAAAAGGGGAAACAGAGAGAAGACAGAGTGACCAAGAAACAGGACATTGTGTATACATGTATTATGTATATATATGGAGAGAGAGAGAGTGAATGTCGACATTTTCACATGCGCGTGTTCCAACTTTAATTCTGCAACGTGTCGATGCAACTGTGTACGTACGTATTTCATTCTGAAAAAAAAAACTGTGTACGTATTTACTTATTAACTAATCAACATGGTTATTTAAAAAAAAACTAATTAAGATGACGTGCGTTCCGAACACGAGAGGTACTTGTGTTGATCGTTTAGTTTGTATTACTTTTGGGGAAAAAGGTCACTTTTGCCCCTAAATTTCTTATCAATTAACAACTTTAACTTTAGCGTTTCAAAGCAAACAATTCTAACCATAATATAGTAAAACTTCGATAAATGAATATTTAATAAATTAATAATCTCGATTAAATAATAATTTTTTTCGATCCCGACTTGGGTTAATGGGATAAAATAATAATCCTGCTAAATGCATAAGATAATAGTTTTAAAAAAATTCCTTGAGGCCCACTGAAAATATAAAATAATAATTCATTAAATA
>JAOTBA010015902.1:0-10356 GCA_025629845.1 Erythroxylum squamatum
CTTTGTCCATAGGAATGAACGAAATTTATATTTTTGAGTCTATGATCGAATTACGGTATCAAACGGGAGAGTACCTTAGCTAGGCTTTTCTTCATATTGTTTTCAATCTTTACTTTTAATTTCCTTCGACGTGACGTGATTTCGTGTTTTATAAATTAATCATCCCCAAATCAACTCTCTTTATTATTTTTATTTTTATTTTTCTTTTATTTTTGATTTCACACAAATAAACAATTTCTACATTGGTCTCTGTAGTTCGACCCTATTCACCACTTTACTCGCTTAAGTGTTCTAGAGTAGGAATTTATTTTTGCTGATTTGACACACCATCATAAGGGCACAGAGGTGGATAAAGCCAAAATTCTTTTAATTGCTAATTTGCCAACTTCAACATTTGTTAAAGGTATTATAAGTTTTTTAGGCATGCTAGATTTTAAAGGAGGTTCATAAAAGATTTTTCAAAAATATCTCATCCTCTGTGTAATTTTCTTAGTAAAGATGTCCCATTTGTGATTGATGATGAGTGCCTTAAAGCATTCAATATTTTAAAAGAAAATTTAACTTTCCCCTATAATTGTTACACCCGATTGAACTTTCCCTTTTGAGATTATATGTGATGCATTGAACTATGCCATTGGAGTCATTCTTGGCCAGAGAATTAACAAACTCTTGCGTTGGTTTACTATGTGATTCTGTCTTTGAATGATGCATAAGTGAATTACAAAACCGCTGAGAAAGAAATGTTAGCTATGGTTTTTACATTTGATAAATTCAAATCATATTTGACAAGTTCTAAGGTCATTGTGTTTTTAGATCATATTGCTTTAAAATATCTATTGAATAAACCACAAGCTAAACCTAGACTCATTAGGTGGGGTTTAACGTTGCAAGAGTTTAATGTCGAAATTAGGGACGAGAAAGGTAGTGAGAATTTAGTAGTTGACCCCCTTTCTAAGTTACAGCCTAATGATGACAATGAATATACTACACCTCAGAATGCTTTTGAACGATTGCCTAATAAAGATTTATTTGTAGTTTCATAAGTCCCATGGTATACCGATATTGCTAACGATCTTGCTTATGGTATCTTGAGAACTGATATGAAATTTCAAGAAAAGAAAAGATTTCTACATTCTTGCAAGTACTATTTTTAGGACGAGCCTTATTTATTCAAGATTTGCAAGGATGAAATCATTCGTAGATGTGTCTCGGAGGAGGAGCAATTACAAGTGTTGTAATTTTGCCACAACATGTATTATGGAAGACATTTTGGAGGCAAGAAAAACATTGAGAAGGTTTTTCAAAATGGTTTGTATTGTCCTTCCCTTTATAGAAATGCTCATAATTATTGCATTAAACATGATAGATGCCAAAGGGTTGGCAATATTAGAAAAAGAAATGAAATGCCTCTTACTAACTTTGTTGTGTGATAGGGTGTTTGTTGTATGTAAGTTTTAATATTAACCTCTGATAATCCATAAGCGCACGGTTCGTTAGCGTAGTACCAAATAAGAAGTATGATACTTTGTGATTGAAATAAAAAGTATGTGTACAAGATATAGATGGTTGAACGAAGAGATGGTTAGAGAAAGCAATAATAACGACCTAAGTTGAACATCTTAGTAGGAATTCGTCGAAATAGTATTTGACGGCTGAGGATGTAGAAGCAAGTGACTGTTTATATAAGTTGCCAATAGTCGTAGCTGTTAGAGATATGCTTAAAGCTTATATTTTGGAGTTCATAAGGACATGAGGTCAATGTACAGTTTTAACCGACTTTAAGCATAACAATCATTATCATAGTGATATCGTTAGAATATCATATGAGGTGTTATACGACAGCGAGAGTTATCCACCCTTGTATTGAAATGAAGAGGGCCAAAACAAGTGGTTGAAGGCCAAAATTGATTCGAGATACTATTGAGAAGTGAAATTGATTTGTGTTAGAAATTAAGTGATTTAAGAAAGATAAACGAGTTAAGTGGATCAACACCGAACATATGGAATATAATGAAATAGACCTAAGAGTTTAGTGTATTAACACTGAAGAGATGTGATGTATCAAATGAAAGATGAAATGTTTCTAACAGTATCTCCTAGAAAGGTGTGCATAGATTAGAAAAATGTTAAGCTAAGCTCATACTGTATTTGTCCATATGAAGTTATTGAGAGCATAGGACCATTAACTTAAGTTAATCTTACCAATGAAGATATATCAGATTCACACTGTGTTACATAGGAGTACGTTAGGAAATATCAATATGATCTAACATAGATGTAATGTCGACATAGGAAGTGAAATTTGTGAATAATCTGAGATATATATTAAGGAACTAGTTATGATAGTGAGTGACAAAATAAGTGATTGAAAGACCAAGTGAGTCTATCGACTATGGTAATTTGGAAGATAGTATTCGAGTGATGAAGTTATATGGGAAACGAAAGAGCATATGACAAAACAATACCCCTGCCTTATTAATCAATCAGATAATAATTTCGAGCAAGAAATTTATTAAGGGGGAGAAATGTAACATCTCGTTCCCATACTAAGGGGCCAAAACCTTAAAATAGTGTATATGACAGTTTATTAAGAAGTTAGAAAGTGCATTTCATGCTCATACATAATATGACATACACATACACGTGAATATTGAATTTTTTGCACATGAAAATGATTGTACATGCATTCATTGACATATTCCAAGTATAATTGTTTATAAATGTGATTATATTGAGAACAGTGATTTTTATATGTTGAAAATTAATTTGGAGAGTGTATATTTTGATTTAGAATTTTTGGTGAATTTTAGGAAATTTATGAAATCTTGGGTATTTTCAGACTAGGAAAAATGCCAAGTGGCAAGATAATTGATAAATGGTAGTAGAATTTATTATCCAATGGCAATGAAAATTTTGATAAATGACTTTGGGATTTATTGACAAGTGTCATTGAAAATTGGGAGACAATTGGAGCAGGAATTGAAATTGATTGGACATAGTTTAAAGCCATAAGATTTGACATTGTCACTTACCAAACCATGTCTTAAGTTCACTATTTTTTTAATTAGAAAGATCAACCTTGTTTTGTCTCTCACGATGCTTTTAAGTTAAAAGACCATTAGGTGTTTTATTCTTGCTCTCTCCATCTTCTTCGTGGGATCTTGTTCTTCTTCTCCTTCATTTTCAATTTTCATCACTCACTCTCACCTCACCCACGTTGAACCTTACTTCCGTCTTTCAATTGCTACTTCCATCTTATTGTTTCTTTCATTTACTACAAGAAAACCCAACCTAATTCACCTTTATAAGATGAAGATCATGTGACTCTTGGGAGCTAGGGTTGAGTGGGTTTTTGAAGATTTTGGAGCTAAATCAAGTAAGTAGCTTGTTAATCTTCATGGGTATTGTTAAATGAAACTGGAATGATGAGTAATGTAAGAT
Organism: Erythroxylum squamatum; assembly: GCA_025629845.1. NCBI lineage: Eukaryota > Viridiplantae > Streptophyta > Magnoliopsida > Malpighiales > Erythroxylaceae > Erythroxylum > Erythroxylum squamatum. The sequence goes on from JAOTBA010015902.1 coordinate 3,442, forward strand.
TTATGGCTTGATTATGTGAGTTTTTATGTGTATGTCGTGGATGATGAAAAGCCTAGGTAAATTTCTTACTTTTTTTATATGTATGATGATTAATGATTTATAATTTGTTATAGAGATGTTTTGAAAGTTGGATGATCCATATAATGGTGTTAGGATGAGTGCAGAAAATCAATGATGAATGGGTAAATGTATATGTTATGTTTTTGGTTAGTAATCAAATATAGATCATGAATTTTGTTTTGAATGATTTGAGTTGATATGGAGTTGAGAATGAAGACAAAATGAAGTATAAAAGTTGATCTAGGAACATAGGTTAGATGTAAAATGTTGGAAGTTATAAAATCTGGAAAATTGAAGAGAGTGCTGGAAAATTTTAGTAGTAATATGTCCACTGATTATGCTTCTGTGTTTTAGCCATAACTTGTTCTGTAGTTATCCAAATGAGATGATTCTTAATTTGAATTAAACTAGAGACATATGACTACATTTATCATGAAGACATCGAATTTAAATTATGTCTTTAAGAGTCTCAAAATTTGTTATAAAGTTGAGAACTGGGTGAAGTACATTGGTGGATGAATGTACATGTTTGTGTTCTATTTTGAGTGGTTATGATCAAGTAGGGAATATGAATTGTGTATGGAAGATGTTGAGTTGAAAGTGAGGTTTATATGTAAAAGTTAGCAAATGGAAATAATGAATTTTGAATATGAATTACTTGATACTTAGGAATAAGATATGTTATGGAAAAGGATAGGAATTATAAATGATGAGATGTAGTTGAATGTGATGAATCAAATGAGTTGAGATTTGAGAGTTTAATGAAATCAATTGGTATTTGAATTGTTAAGAAGTGATATTGCATTACAAGAGGTGAATTTGGGAAGATTATGAGTGAAAGTGATGTTAGAATGGATGTAGGAACCATTGGAGATGCTTTAGAGGAGCTTCTGTTTCACCTATGTCTGTTAGACCGACTTTAGGTCCGCTAAGCGGACCTTCTTGGGTCTGGAATAGTCCCTAGCCTCATCCATGACCGTTAAACGAACCTTTACAGGTCTAGAAAACACTCTAGACCCCGTGTATGTCTGTTAGGGGGAGGTGTATGTCCGTTAAACGAACATACACTGTACACTTTCTAAAATTTGCGATTTTGACCCTCTAGATGGCAAAATCTTTCTTCGGGGTCTTCACAAAAGTTGTATATCTCGATGAAAGCATCCTAGAATGACATTAATCCGACATCTACAAAAAATGTTATGCCTTTTTTTGCAAGATATGTTTGTTTATAGATGATTAACTAATCAATGTTTTTCCCATAAGATGTTTAGGCTTGATTGTGATCTTGAATGAGCCTAATTGATGTCAGATTGAGAGAGTGTATTAGGTGTTATGCAATGATTCAAGGATCATGTTAAGTGGTTATGAGATGAGTATTAAGAAAATGTAACCGAGAATGTCATTAAACATGCATTGTACATATTTCATTTACATAATTGTGCATAAATGAATACTTAAAATTGTGCTAAGTTATCAATGTGTGTGTGCAATGTGTGTGTTGCATAATGTTGATGTGCAGGATAAACGTCCGCATCCAGACTTTTCCAGATCATGGAAGCTAATGCTAATCTGGAGCGTACTGTAAGTCGACCTAGATGGTCTTATTCATTGTTTGTTATGCTTTAAATTTCTATTATGAATTGCTATTGAAATGCAATGTGTTTGTTCTGATTCCAGACATTGAATGTCCGAGGAGTTTGATAAATGCATGAATAATAATAGAAGTGCTCATTGAAAGTGAATTGGAAGAAATAAGTGATACTCAACTTAAATGTTGAATGCCGAACTAAGGTCCGATGACATGTGTAAAGTGGAAATAAGTGACTGATTGAAAATATGTGAACGTGATGCATTCCATTACAGGAATGCATGAAATATTAAGGCAGTTTTGACCGGAGTAGCCACCGAAAAAGAACTTAAAGCTCAGAAAGTGTATAAGAGCAAAAGGCTCACTATGTAAAATGAGCCCGGTATCCCGAACGGATACGGGACAATTATCATTGAGCTTCATATCCACAATGAATATGGGACAGTTATAGGCACTCGATCATAACAAAGTAATAAACGAAAGTGAGTTTCACGTGCATTGCATTATAAGTGATATGTGTATTTTAAATGATTGAAATGATCGATTTGACTGCTCTAAATGTGAAGCTATATGTTAAATGAAGTGATGTAAATTATATGAAAATACCATGTGATGTGTTATGTGATTGAGTGGGCCATCGAGGATGGTCACTCACCGAGTTTGCAAAAATTCACCTAAAAATTTGCAATTTTTTTCAGGCTTAGAAGAGTTACCCCGTTAGTCTAACAGGAGTATAGCCGCTGCATTCAAGTAAGAGATAGAGGACGGGATCGGTTCGTGTCTGCATTTTTATTTTTTATTTTTTATCAAACTGAGTTTTTCGCAATTAATGTAATATGTGTATTTTATCATTTCTTCTTTGTAATAACTTTCCAAATTGGAAATGTTTGTAAATGACTTTGTAGTGTAATAACATTATGTTTATAAGTGTTTGTATCTGTAATGGGCCCTAGTGACTAATAAAATTATGATGATTTGTGAAATGATTGTAACCTTTGTGATTGAAAAAGTTTTTGAATAAAGTGGACCCAATTTGATTATTATTTTTCGCATACACTTGTGCTATTTTTGAAAAATTTGTATCGAGTTCGAGTTTTTGACTGTTCTAGCATGCCGCCCTTCTGGGTTTCGTACTCAGACATCACTCAGGATATCAAGTACATGTCTTCTGAGAGTGGGGTGGTATAGTTTGGTATCAGAGCCTAGAATTAGTATCTTACATGGGCATTTTTTGAAATATGTGTTGAGTAATATACTTTTTAGACATGTCTTAGTATGCAATGATAACTAATCTCTAGTTTGAGTCGCATATGTATGAGTCACATGCATGAGCATTTATTAAGAGTTCGAGCTGATAGAATTGGTGAGAAGAATGATGTCTTTTCAGAATCTAAGAAAATGAAAGTTGTGGGGAATTAGAAATCGGAAATTGTACATGGTTAGATATGATAAATAATGATTCAATGCAATTGCATTGGAGGATGTATTATTGAATATGACACCAATATTGTACTGTGGTGATATATTCCCGAACGTGATCTAGATGTAAATGTATTATCATGGATTGTTTAAGGAAAATAGGGATATAAGTAGAACTGATGAGATTAAAGTGTACAGGCATAATGTAAAAAAAAATATTATGGCCCTAAGAAGATGAACTTGGAACCGAAATGGTTGTTTGATTAATGTGACAAGAGTTACGACCCACTGTAAAAAGATATTAGTGGAAATTGAGATCTGAATTTTATGATGATTGTGTATCAATAATTTTTAATGAACTGCAAATATACATTTGTAAGATGAAATAAATGATTATTGGAAGAGGAGATAAATGAGAAAAAGATAAGTAAAAGCCCCCAAGGTTAAGTTTATTTGTTATTGTGAGTACATATCTGATAACGAGATCACATGACAAGTGAGAATATTGAGCACATATGTATTATATGAGTGGGATAATATACGAAGCAATCTATGACTTAATGAATAATTGTTAGTCATACTTCCCATAGTTCAAAGTCTAAGATGAATTAGAGTAATACATGAAAGTTCTTATAGTGATCAACCGGGGATATATTGAGATTGTTAATGATGGTACTATGTATGATGAATTTGAGGAAAAAGAAGAAGGGCACAATTGTGGCATAATCCCCATGATCGAGCACCGGCGTAAAATGAGAAGTATTATCCTGAATCAAATGAGATTAAGGTATCTTGAGCATAAGTTATTAATTAGTGAATTGTCATAAATATATCTCGAGATAAGATGTAATAATCTTGATGGCATATACCAAGGTATAAGAGTAAATGAATCTACTTATTGCTCCACTGAGCCTTATCAGAAAGGATATTCTAATAACATAAGTTATGATAGAAATTGATCTTATTGAGATATTATGAATAGTTAAAATTGATCTCCTTGAGGTTACTAAGAATGGCTAATAAGCAATGATGAAAATAGTTGATTGATCAAGATTACATGAACAGTATAGATAATAGTAGCAAGAAATCTTCTCTCGAAGAAGAATTTCACCAAATTAGATTAAGTAGACTAGATAGTTTATTTTAAGAATGATCAATGAAGGAAAAATCATAAATGAATATGCAATGAATCTAAAGTGAATATTGGAGTCCCGTTTCTAACGAAGACTCAATTATAAGAGGTTGAATGTGCTACTGAGAGTGTATGCATTTTGTTAATGTAAAGTATCCAATTATGCGATTGGATTCTTGAATTTGAGGTGACATTATTATTAATGTGAGGAGAATTTAGGTCCACATTATATTATATGCAAATATGTACAGGAGATACAATTTGATCTGAGGAATGTGTTACCAATACAGGAAGTTAAGATCACAAATAAATTAAAATGTGTGCAGAAACTACTATGAATGAACAAACATTAGAATAAGTTAATTTGAAATCAGAGGAAATCGAATCAATTGAGAAAATCATTCAAGAAAAGGAGTCAGTTGGGGAAATTGAAAAATACCATGAGATAATATTACCTCATTGAGGAATTGGTTACTTAAGAAATTACGAGAACTGATCATGGGCACATTGAGTTAACAATGCTCGTTAGTATCATAATATTGAAGAATAAAGTGTCTCAATTTTGTTTGGATTAAGTAGTGACTATGATCATAGATGATATATCGAATGTGTTCAAAAAGTGGAGAAGAATATTTTGAATACTTGAGGAAATATTACATATCATGAAGGTAGAAACAATTATTTACCAAGTTCAATAGGAGTGAATCTTAGATTGATTGAATAAAATGTTAGGTTGTATAGTATCTAAACATGGCATATTGGGAGCCCCAAAGAAAATAGAGGCAATGGTGCAGATAGAAACTCCAAGGTATATGTGAGATCTGAAATTTTTTAGAATTAGCTAGAAATTGGACACTACTAGAAGTTGTTAAGGTTTTTTTTTCTGATCTTAGCCCTTTTAACAAAAATGTCTGAGGAAAAACGTGTACATCATATGAATGTATAAAGATTTTTTAGGAACTATAACGCCGATGTTAATCATATCGTTTGTATTTGGAGATTATGTAGTATATAATGATGTTTCACTCCAAAGATTAGGACGAAATCTAATGCAGCATAATAAAGTGATTTCATATGCATGGAGACATTTAGGGTCTCATGGGTTGATTACTTGATACAAGATTTGAAACTTGCTATAATAGTAATTGTTTTGAGAGTTTGGAGACGTTATATGTACAGTGAAACATTTCGGATATATATATACAAAAATATATAGATCATTAAATTTTGAGGTAATTATTGAGTTTGAAAGAATTGAATACCAGACTGAGACAATGGATAGAGTTACTTGAAGATTATGATTGTGCAAATGAGTATTTCCCAGGAAAGCTAAGGTTGCAATCTAATGCATTGAACAGAAAAATTCAATAATGGAATAGCACAAATTTAGATATTGAGGTTACCAAATTTAGTGCAATGTAGAGCATAGAATGTCAAGTTGAATTTGGGGCAAAATAAAGTACTATTAGCTATTGAATTTAAGATCAATTTTGCATGAAAGGATCAGCAAAGCCCGAAGTAAGGATCCAGAATTGTGAATCTTATTAAGGAATTGAAAATGAATTTGAATTTTGAGTTTGAATTGGAAAATGATACTTTGTGATTGAAATAAGAAGTATGTGTACATGATATAGATGACTTAACGAAGGGATGGTTAGAGAAAGCAATAATAATGACCTAAGCCATACATCTTAGTAGGAATTCGTCAAAATAGTGTTTGACGGCTAAAGATGTAGAAGCAAGTGACTGTTAATATGAGTTGCCAACAGTCTTAACTGTTGGAGATATGCTTAAAGCTTATATTTTGGAGTTCATAAGAACATGAGTTCAATGTACTGTTTTAATTGACTTTAAGCATAACAATCATTATCGCAGTGATATTGTTAGAATATGGTATGAGGCGTTATACAACAGTGAGAGTCGTTCGCCCTTGTATTGAAATGAAGAGGGAAAAAAATGGTTGAAGGCCAAAATTGATTCGAGATACTGTTGAGAAGTGAAATTGATTTGTGTTAGACATAAACGAGTTAGGTGGATCAACACAGAAGATATAAAATATAGTGAGATAAACATAAGAGTTAAGTGTATTAACACTGAAGAGATGTGACGTATCAAGTGAAAGATGAAATGTTTCTGAGAGTATCTCCCAGAAAGGTATGCACAGACTAAGAAAAAATGTTAAGCTAAGATCGAACTGTATTGGTCCATATGAAGTTATTGAGAGCATAGGACCATTAACTTAAGTTAATCTTACTAATGAAGATAAATCAGATTCACACTATGTTACATAGGAGTACGTTAAGAAATATTGATATGGTCTGACATAGATGTAAAGTTGACACAGGAAGTGAAATTTGTGAATAATCTGAGATATATATTAAGGAACTAGTTATGATAGTGAGTGACAAAATAAGTGATCGAAAGACCTAGTGAGTCTATCGACTATGGTCATTTGGAAGATAGTATTTGTTGGAACCCCGTTTCCGGAGGCCAATATCCAGAGTCCTAAAACTTGAGCTTATTACCCTATAGGGTCATAAAACTTGAGCTTTTTACCCTATAGGTCATAAAATTTGTGTTGAAACAAGAATCATCTCAATCAGAGTTTTACATCTCAAGATATACTTAATGAGCTAAATGTGATCATACTCCAAGCATGCTCTCCCAACCGACCTCTCACTTATTCTAATGCAACTTTCTCAAAAACACTCCAAAA
>JAOTBA010016002.1:0-10352 GCA_025629845.1 Erythroxylum squamatum
TTTCGATTTTCTATGGCTCATTAAGAATTCGATTTCTTTTGGTTTTCGCACGCTTTTTGATTCCGATTTGTGTTTCGCATTTTTGTTTTGGCCCACTTTCGAGTTTAGGATCCGTTCTTTTGTTTCGCTTTTCGTTTTCGTTTTTCGTTTTTTTTTCGGTTGGGGTCCAGTTCCAAAATCGGGTCCCAACAGCTCAACCCAATCTAGACCACAACAATGGAATAACACTACAAAAAGAGGACCCAAACCTTAATATCAAACACCCCTATACACCTCAACTACCAATTATCCGCCATCAAACACTAGACCCAACCTCGCAATAGAAAACATACACCCAACATCCTCTCCCTGGAACTTAAATAATCACTCTTCCCCTCGCCCCATATGTCAACTTTGCGACAAAATTGGCCATATAGTAAAGAATTGTTGCTCTCGTTATAAGACATCACCTAACTCAAATTGCCCCCAAGCTAACGTCACTAGTAGCGATGTCAACAGTAAACAAAAGCCATGGATGGTGGATTCGGGATCTTCCCATCATATAACTTCGGATTTGAGCAATCTTTCTATCATTCTAAATATGATGGAACTGATTACATACTTGTTGGAGATGATAATGCCATACCAATCACTCATATAGGCTCTACACTACTCTCTTCCTCTCACAATTCCTTTCAACTAAATAATGTTACAATGCTCACCACACATTTCACAAAATTTATTATCATTTTCTAAATTTTGTAAGACTAACACACCTCCATTGAATTTTTTCCTCATTTTTTTCTTATGAAAGATCTGCTTACGGGGCCATCCTTGGTCCGCAGCTAGAATAAAGATGGTGTTTATGAATGGCCATCTCTTCCCTCAATTCAACAACAACCTACTTCTCTTCATATATCCATAAGTGGCAATAGAGACTTATGGCACCACAGACTTGGTCATCCATCAAACAATATTCTTTGCAAATTTCTCATTACTTTTTCATTTTCTACATCTTATGCAATTCATTGTGACTTTTGTTTAACTAATAAGTAATAAAAGTCATTGACTTCCTTTTGGAATAACCACCATTCATTGTTCCTCTCCTATGGAAGTTATTTTCACAAATGTTTGGGGTCCATCCTCGTCTCTCTCTTTTGATAATTTTAGATATTATGTTATTTTTGTTGATTATTACACCAAATATTCCCTATGAACAATTATTTCATCAACTATCCAACTATGACAAACTCAGGATCTTTGGTTGCTTGTCTTACCCATATTTACATCCTTACGCTCCTACAAAAATTCACATACGATCCAAACTGTGTATCTTCCTTGACTACTCCATACCACATAACTCATATTTCTGTCATGACCCATTAATAAATTCCACCTACATATCAAGGCATGTAATATTCTGTGAACAAATGTTTCCCTTTAAATTCTAACAAACAAGTACTACATAACCACCTCACCAACAATTGTCCACATGGTATCCTATATTGATACCTACACCTAAGGACCCAGTTCCACCCCTTAATCCCAATTCTCTTTCTAATTCTCACTCACCTGACACGTTACCAACACTACCCATCATTCAAACAACCATTAAACCACAACCATAAAAATTAGTCCTGCCTAATCTTAGTTCCCCCCAACAAACAAATACATCACCTTTTCTTGCCTTTATTGAATCTCTTACCCCTCCTGACAACTCACCACTAACCAAAGATCAAACCTCTTCACCTTTACCTCATATACCCATCTCTCCACAACTACTACAATTACACTTCCTCATCAATCCTCCCGTGTCATTATCACCAGGTCCAAAATAAGAAATTTGAAGCCTCGTCAAATACTTGATCTACACACCTCAAAACAACTCTCCCTTTTACTTGAACCCACCACGATCAAACAAGTTCCTCAACATCCTCTATGGCGGGATGCTCTAAACGCAGAATATAATGCACTTATTACAAATAACATTTGGAAACTTGTTCCTCCTAACCCTATGCAAAATATCGCTAGTTGCAAGTGGATTTTTGTAATCAAAACCAACCTAGATGGTTCTATATCTCATTACAAAGCTCGCCTTGTCACCAAGGGCTTTCACTAATGCCAATTGTTGACTTCACCAAAACATTTAGTCTTATTATTAAACTAACCACAATTTGTGCAATTCTCACTTTGGTTGTTAAATTTGGTTGGGAATTACATCAACTCGACGTTAACAATGTATTCCTCTAAGGTACGTTAACTGACATTGTTTTTATGTGATTTTTAAAACAAAGAACATCCAAAACAAGTGTGTCAATTAAACAAAGCCATCTACAACCTACGCCAAGCACCAAGAGCCTAGTATCATGAATTACGATCCTATCTTCATCAACAAAATTTCCATAATTCAGTCTTTGATAATTCCTTGTTCATCTTTCATAATGGTTATGTTCTCATCTATTTGCTAGTCTATGTCGATGATATTATTATAACCGACAATAACCCCTACATTATCCAGCAATTTTTTACAACCCTCTCTAGACTTGATACAATGTCGTTTAAATTGTAGCTCACAACATAATTGAAATAAAATAATCTTCCAATTTCTTACCTAATAGCTCATAAAAAATATTATAATTGTTAGAATGTCTTCTTAACTTCTTAAAGATTGGAAAAAAATGTTTGAGTCAGTATTCTAAGTTAAAGTAATTTAAAAAAAATGAGTAAAAACATATCTATGTGTATTATAATAAAAAATTGTACTTCACATATGATTTTTGTAAATAGTATGTAGTTTATATTTGCTAGAACGATTCTTTAGGCATAGATCATTTCTTCAACATAGAAATAGACTAAGCCTTCTTTTACTCAATCATCACCACTATCCATTTTTTTTATCTATAATCTAGGAGTATCTCAACTTATTTCAGTTTGTAAACTTCTATGTATCTTGCTCATTTTGTAAATCAATTGTCAATTTAATAAAAAATTATTATTACTTCTTTAATCTTGTACTCTTTTCATGGTGTCAGAGCACCTATTGCCATAATAGCATTACCTCTTAAACACTTTTTTCCCTCTCTCTTCTCTTTCTATTCCTCATGGCATCAGAATCCTCCATTCCTGACACTCCAATCATGATCTCCTCCACCAGTAACAATCATTCTCATAACATTCCACTAATCTCCATCAACACAGCCACTCAAATTCCATTCAATCTATCTCGTTGTGGTAACTATGCTTTATGAAGGCCTCAATTCTCCAGTCTTCTATTTGGTTATGATTTAATCGGCTACACAGATGGCTCTCTTCCTTGTCCTCTTGAAATTGATTCATAAGAATGAGATACAACTTTAGCAACTAATCAACAAAAAAAAAGTTGCACCAAGATCATCTTATACTCCAAGCCATTCAAGCATCCTTAGTTGGAAACATTGCTTCGCTTATCTCATCCTCAATGACTTCATCTGAAGCATGGCAGAAACTTGAGGTCACATTTGCAAATCTCTCAAACACCAAAGTGCTCACCCTATTGTCAACCTTAATGCAAACCTCTCAAGAAGGTGTCTCCATTTCAGATTATATGCAATCAATTAAGTCTATCATCGATGAATTGGCATTGATTGGTCATTCATTAAGTGATGTAGAAATTGTTGCACACATATTGAATGGTCTGAGCAATGATTACAAAGAACTCAATGCAGCCGTACGAGCAAGAGAAACACCAATGACATTTGAAGAGCTTTACGACAAACTTCTTGATCATGAAACCTTTCTTAAACGAGAAGAAGGAAAGAAAATCACATGACCCATCACTGCCCAATTCACACAGCGCTCAACCCAATCTAGACCACAAAAATGGAATAACACTACAAAAAGAGGACCCAAACCTTAATATCAAACACCCCCATACAACTCAACTACCAATTATCTGCCATCAAACACTAGACCCAACCTCGCAACAAAAACATACACCTAACATCCTCTCCCTGGAACTTAAATAATCACTCTTCCCCTCGCCCCATATGTCAACTTTGTGACAGAATTGGCCATATAGTAAATAATTGTTGCTCTCGTTCTAAGTCATCACCTAACTCAAATTGACCCCAAGCTAACGTCACTAGTAATGATGTCAACAACAAACAAAAGCCATGGTTGGTGGATTCGGGATCCTCTCATCATATTGTTGGAGTTATGCAAATATAGTCGCCTAAAAAGCAAGTATATTTACTTATAACTTAATTTTCTTTCAGTTACTTTTGTAATAAAAATATTTATTATTAATAAAATAAAAGAGTTTGGTTTTATTTATATGAGCATTATATATCTAGTCATAAGGTACCAAGATTCTTTTATAAGTAATATACATATACATGGAGATGTATAGGAAACATGTATATTATTAGAATCTAAATTAGTTGATTTACAGTTGAATAATCAAGTTGGTTGCTTGATTATGGTTTAGACTGTAATGTTGCGATTTATCTCCATATAAGTAAAAGAGTTTACTTCAAGGGAATGATGAGTTTCATATCATGATAGTAGTTGACTATCGATAATGGCACTATTAAATGAATCTAGAATCAAGTATGTTTTTAAAGAATAAAGTGGGTCGTTATTTTAATCTTAAAACATACACCTTTGCATTCTTTTATTACGAACCACAGTCTTGATTAGTAGTGAACTCATATGTGTTTTATTATAATTTTTTATATGATCGAAATGAATTTTTACAGAGTATCAATCCAGTGTCTACATGTTGGAATTATTAACTGAAACATGTATCAGGCAACATTCACTCAAATAAAGAGTTTATAGTAATATCATCACTTCTAAATGTTTTATGAAGATTAGTGATTAAACTCCCAGTAGTTTGATGGACTAGCTATCCTTCAAGTCTCAACACCAAGATGAGATCTTGTGTGTTAGTCACCATATAGAGTAAAATGGGAGATCTAGAAAGAAAAACCAACATAAGGGAAAAACGGTAATTTTACCCTTTATTGTGTGGATGGCTAAATATGGTTCATAATAAAGTTTGTAATTGGACATCTTATTTAAAACATATATTCTCATAATATTTAGTAATTCAAGAGTTCAACCAATTGTCTTTAATAGAATAACATTTGGGTAATAAGCTGAAATTAATTCCAATGAGATTAAATTAATTACGGACTTATTAGAGCTTGAATTATATAAGTCTAGTTAGATTCCCCATTTGGCTTCTAGGAAGGTTATCAAGTAAAGTAAGAAATATAAATAGAAGTTTTAAAGCCCATGATTGAATGTTGGGCTTACTTTAATTAGAAGCCCATATTGGGCTTGACTTTGGTTTGATTTGATTAATTAGATTAATTAAATTGAAACAAAGTTATTAAAGAAAGAAGGAGGGCATATTTCGGTTTTTTATACCTAAATGTGCAGCTACACATTTAGCATTGAATTGCTAAATTAAAGATAGTTTTTTTTCATGCTTTACATCATTAATGGAGTAATGATCTTATCATTAAATGGTTTAATGGTTGTCTTTTATTGATGGCATGTAATGTAACCTTTTAGCATTCATTTGATTAAAGAAAGGAAGAGGTTCATTTGATGTACTCTCTCTTCCTTCTTTCATCCATAAACGAAAATGAGAAGGTTTCATTTAGGTTATTGGTCTTTTCATATAGTCATCTTAAACAAAGAAGAGTCTCATTTATTGGCTTCTTTATGATTGATTCAAGAATGAAGTGATGCATTGGATGCACATCACTTCTTTCTTTCATGATAACATAAATTGACAAGGAGAGTAAGAAGTGTTCTTGCATTTTTTACTCACTCTCTCCTCTCATGCATGTATAGCCGAAACTTGAATGAGAAGAGTCTCATTTTTGGCTTCTTTCTTTTAAGAAAAATCTCCTCAAAATATTTCCTCTCCTTTCCCACTAAAGGATCTTGTTAATTAAGTTGTCCAAGAAGAAGTGGTAGATTAGATTGGTCGAGGATACAACAACAAGGAGAGGATACATTGACAAAGGAAAGGATACAAAAGAGTCAAAGCTATAGCAAGGATTCGAAGAGGATACAAAAGCAAGGAGTCAAAGTTATAGCAAAGAGTCGGTATATTTCTACCACCTTTTTCTTATGTAAATTATTTTCCATATATCGTATCATGTATGGCTGAAACATGTTGATTTGGTTATGTTATTTCCGTTGTGTTTTGATTTCGAAAAAAGTTTGAAATCTACCGTTTTTAGCCAAATCTTGCATGCTTTTGTTTTCGATTCAACAATTGTTATCAAAGCCATTTTATTATGCATGATTTCGGTTCCTATATATGATGCATGGGAAGTTTTGGTTGATATAAATATATATGAATTTGGGAAGTATGAGTTGTTAATGGTATAAAGATGTTCTTATAAATGCAAATATGATCCAAAGGATATAGGTAATGAATTAGGTATGATTGAATGAGAAATGGGAAATTGTGTGAATATATAATGCTAGGAAAGGATTAATGAATGTATGATTGACGAATTTAAAGTTATCAAACTTACTTAAGGCATAACCTAATTGCAAACTAGATATACACAAGCTATAATGAATGAATGGTCAAGACCTTGTGAATAAGGATACATACCCGAGATAGTTAATTAAGCATGCAATGAACATAACACATATACATGTGTATGATTGAGTACTCATTTGAATAAACAAGTTAGTAATGTGTAAATATGTGTGTATTACATGATATAGATGCAAAAGACATTGTTTGATTGTCATGGAAATAGCTATTTGGAGCGTACTGTGAGTTAACCTATATGTTTTCTCACTAAGTTTGAATTGTTTTTTATTAACTTTCAGATATTGAACTATTATTGATATGATTGTGATATTCCAGACATTGTTGGTCCAAGGAGTTTGATATTCAGGATTGTATTGGAATTGTTTTCAAATTAAATGTGCAATATGAAATGTGTTCTCAACTGTATGTTGAATGCCGGACTCAGATCTGATCAATATGATAAGTGACTGTGTACTTTGAATGAAAGTTATTGATATCATATTATGTGAAAAGATACATTCCATCACACGAATATGCATAATCAGACAAAGGAGTTGTGACCAGAGTGACTAGCTTGAAAAGAGCTTAAAGCTCAGAAATGTGCACAAGGAGCCACAAGCTCAGTTATTAATGAGCTTGATATCTATAAAGGGGTACGGGATAATATTTGAAATGAGCCCGATCTCCACAAATGATACGGGAAAGTAAATAGGCACTCGATCACAACAAAATAATAATGAAAGTGGAATCTCATGTGCACTTGCATATATATATATATATATATATATCATTACATTAATCAGGTGAATGATTGTGAAGAATTACTGAATTGTATTGATATAGAGGTATGTAATGTTTGTGTATATGATGACGATATGAATGATCGGATTATGATGAAATTATTATATGAAATGTTTGTATTTATAAGTGCTTCTTGAAATATGATATATATATATATATATATATTGTGATTTGGTATACAAAACTGAATGACGTGATATATGGGATTTGACTATGAATAATGTGATATTTAATACTAAATGATATGAAACACTTGTTGAAATGAGATATGTTTTGCCTATGTGTTTCTGACCTAAGTGACAACATCAATGATGGTTCACTCACTGAGTTCGCAAACTTATCAAAATTGCAGCATTGATTTTCAGGTACTGAGGAGACCTAGCTTCTAAAGCAATCTAGTTGAAATCTAGTATTATTAATTTTGGGAACAAGAAATGGCTCAAAGGTCTAGTTAACTAATATCTTAGGAGTTTAGATAGAATGTGTTTGTTTAGTTTCTCATTTCATGTAGAACATTTTGTATAAAATAGTGAAATCACAGATGTTTTTTAATGTAAATATATGGAGTGTGAAATGTAATGCTACAATGTAAGTTATGTTTTGTTAATGAAATGGGAAAGGTTGATCATAAAAATACTTATGTTTTTGTGATGTCATAAAAAGTGAATATGATTACTCTAACATGCCATTCTTATAAGGTATGTTCTTGGATGTCCTTTGGATGTTCGGGCATATACTCTATAGTAGTGGAGTGTTACATCGAGTTTGGGGAAAATACATTCTCAGATCACTCCTATATTAACATCCACAACATCCATTATGGTAATCATCCTAAAGCTCCATTTAGATTCTTTAATGGGCTTGCTCAGAAGGATGGGTTCCCTACTTCTTTCTTTTCATCGATTAGGATGTGCTTAACAATGACTTCAATAAGTAATCTTGTGAATGGACTTCCTACCAAGCCTTTATATTATGCTAAGGGAATTAGATAAGGGGACCCTCTCTCTCCTTATCTATTTACTCTTGTTATGGAAGGCCTCTTTCGACTCATTAACAAGGTTATTGGTTCTAATGATAGATTTTTCTGTCACAATAAATGTAGAGCTTCTAACCTCACTCACTTAATTTTTGCGGATGATTTTATCCTTGTTTTGGGAGTAGACACCTATTTAGTGAAGTTGCTTAAGGAACTTCTTATGCGATTCTCCAAATGGTTAGGTTTGTAAGTGAATGTTAAAAAGTAGTTTATATTGATCAAAACATGTGAGGAATACTGAGGAACTCTCCAGTATTATTGAACTTCAGATTCATAACCTTCCTCTTAATATCTAGGAGTTCATATCTCATATATAGAGCCTAAGTATTCTGATTTCATTTCACTCATGAAAATGATTAAAGCTAGAATTAATGCTTAGTAGAATCAATTTATGTCACTAACCGCAAAGGTTACTCTAATAGTTTCTGTTCTTGCCAATCTTTCTGTTTATTGGATATCCCATCTTATTCTACCCAAAAAGATAAGCAAGGAGATTGATAGCATTCTGAAAGCTTTCTTATGGTTTGGATATTCTGCGAACTCTAAGAAAGACAAAGTCAAACAGAGTAAGGTCACTATACCTAAAAAGCAAGGGGGTTTGAGGATCATCTCTATTTCTCTTATGCAAAAAGTGCTTATGTGCAAAACAATTTGGATGCTTATTAGAGATAAAGAAGCTATCTGAGTAAAATGGATACATGAAACATATCTCAATACTGAAAGTTTTTGGCAATTGCCTGCCTCCAATGAGTACTTTTGGTACTTATTGCAAATGTTGAAACTGAGACAAGAGGTTTATCCTTTGATAAAACATGTTGTAGGAAATGGTGAGAATATTTGGGTTTGGTTTGATAATTGGACATATCAGAATCCTTTAATATAAAGAACTAAACTATCAAGTCTTACAAATAGGCTTCCATTTAACTTAAAAGTAGCTTCGTTGATGAATCATTCTTAATAGGTAGGCAACTTCAGTGGATTCAATTTAATTATGTAATATCTTCCTCAAATTACCAATATCCACTGGCAGGATGTAGTTACTTGGGTCCCGGATACTTCAAGAATTTTTTCTAACAAATCTTTCTATAAAGCTTTTCAAGAAGGAGGCAAGAATGTTCCTTAGGTCAATCTCTTTTGGAAACATTCCCTCAATCCAAAAGCATCTATTTTCACATGGTTGGTAATCATGAATAAGATTCATACAAAAAATAGATGGTTTGGTACCTCTGAGCCAATTTGCATACTTTGTGAAGAGACTGAAGAGGATCAAGATCATCTATTCTTCTGATGTAGATACTCTAAAGTGGTCAGGAGTAGAATCTTACACTTGTTATCTGAAGCCTCCCTTAATTATGATTGGTCCTCAACCTTAAACTGAATCATTTGTACTGCTAATTAGGGGTTACAAGATGGACCAATATATAAAACTACCTTCACTATAAAACTTATATTCGACATGGAAGGAAAGAAACAGGAGGATCTATATAAATGAGGAAGTTAACAAGTACAACTTAGCTGAAGATACTATTAATTGGATCACTATGATGACCAAATATGATCAATATGCTCTCCCCTTAGGAATGAAGACTATATGGCGTTTGTAGCATTTTCTGTTAATTACATTGATCTCTGTAATTTGTTTTTGACTTAAATATTGTAATTTATTTCTTAATGAACTTATTGTAATGTATGAGGTAGCTTCCCTATAGTTCAATCAATTATTTTTCAAATTTCAGAAAAAAAGCATTTGATTTTTTATTTTTAGGATCTCCCAACAAATACGGAAAAAAGTCACGTAATGCCTTACTAAATTTAAGAGTTAAGATGTAAATTTTTTATATAAGGGTTGTCTAATCTTAAGCTTTTGGATGTTGTCTAATGTTAAGTTTTATTAGTTTTGGATCGGAAAAAGAAAACATGCCTTATTTGGAGAAACGGTAGATTTCAAAAATTTTTAAGAAATCATTTTGCAGCGGAAGCAACATATCC
>JAOTBA010016022.1:0-10351 GCA_025629845.1 Erythroxylum squamatum
ATTATCACAATTAGTAGCTATGTTTATAAAAACGTCGACTTTTTCCATTTGAAGTCTTCATAACGAACCTTCAATAGAGATCTTCCCCATCCCCACAGTTTTAGAGATTACGAAGATTAGAACTTTTGATCAGTCAGCCAACCAAACAGCACAATCCAACACTAAGACATAAATTATATATCGGCTCTAATCCCATGTAACAACGATTGTTACTCTAAGCCCAGATTTAAATCATAGAAAAAGATCAAATATCGAATTGAAGACAATAGAAAGGAGGGTCCAGAATAGATAATAAATAGAAAGGTGAGAAATTGGGAAAACCCAATCTAACTTACAATCCCTTCGTCACTCAAATGAAGTTGAATGTCACAGCCAAGTGCAAAAGAATAGCTTTTTTGATTTAGATAAAAAGAAAAAAATCGAATGAGAAAGAAAAAGGAAATTAGAATCTCTTACCTGAAGAACCCTAGCAGAAGTCGATTGTCACTGCCAAATCCTAGACGAATAGTGGCTTTAAACTCTTTCGAAATTAAAATGTTGTGTAAATTGCTACAAGTCCATTGTGTTGGAGATGTCCGGATAGATAGGCTCAATGAGAGAGGTCTCACCGTAATATGGTCCAAGAGAGGTAAGAGAAAGGAATATGTAAATTTGCTTTAGATTTTTCATATCCAATATGTCGTTACAACGACAATGGCATTTGGAAATACGACACGTGTAAAGATCTTGCTAGTTTGCTACGACCGTTATAGTTTCGGCCCGTCCCTTGTCTTATTTATTGATATACTCTTTCGGCGTCGTTTCCTCCCCCTTCTTCACGTTCTTCTTTTGCTTCTTCGACGTCGTTCTACTTTTCTTCTGCCTCCTCTTGCCGAAGATAACGTTCTGTTTTAGTGTTACTATTTTCACCACACACGTTTCTTTCGTAACGTTGTTGATTTGTCCTTTAGGAATCTTATCTAGTACAGATTATAGCTATCTTTAAGAAGTAGGATATACGTAGGATATCTTTCAGTAGCTACCTTAGTGGAATAGTTTTTTTTTTTTATTACAAGGAAAGCAAAGCTAAACAAGCTAATTAACACAGAGTTTTGCGATACAAAGCACTGTGGGCGTAAGTGACGGAGCCAAGAATTTAAAATAGGAGGACCCAAATATTTAAAATTTTAAATTTTGGGGAGCCCAGTATATCATTGAGCTCTAAATAATTCTATCCTTATATATATATTAATTAATTAAAATTAAAATATTTAATTTTTATAAATTTTGGAGGGCCTAGTGCACCACTGAGCCTCACCTAGCTACGTCTATGGTGGGCGCCTTGGAGAAGGTAGTCCAAAATAGACAAGGGAGGCTCCGGTAGGATGTGTAGCCCGGGGTTGATGCGAGGGGCAAGAGAGGCGAGGTGGTCCGCGCACTAATTCCCTTCGCGAGGAACATGGAGAAACTGCACTACCCAAGCTCTGTGGAGGAAACTGCGGGTACCTATCACCAAAAGAAAGTCATTAGTCAAAACAAGAGTGGAAGTAGATAAAATGTTGATAACTTCGAGGGAATCCACTTCAACAATGACTTGGCGGTAGCTAAGGTCCCAGGCTAGTCGAAGACCCGAGTGGACGCCCTAAAGTTTTGCAGTGAGCGGTGAGCCTCGGGCTGTATGCTGAATAGTTATTATTTATTTGACTGTAAAGGTCTTTGGCAATAAATGCTGGAGAAAGCACTCTCTCAAAAAACGTCCCTTTCTCTTCTGATAGCCCCTACTTTATTTCTTTATTTTAAGCTATCAGTGGTATCCTGAAGGTGAAAACAACTGAGAAAACAAACAATTTCTCCTTCTCATTTTCATGGCCACCGATTCAAATTTTGTCCAAGCAACCATCCCACGATTCGATGGTCAATATGACCATTAGAGCATGTTAACGGAGAATTTTTTACGATCAAAGGAGTTCTAGTCGGTTGTTGAATCTAGCATCTAAGAGCCACCAGTAGGAATGGGTTTGACAGAATCCCAGACAAAAGACTTGGAAGCTAGAAGGCTAAAAGACCTAAGGTCAAAAACAATTTTGTTTCAAGCTATAGTTCGTTCAGTTTTGGAGACTATTCTTTGCAAAGCAACCTCTAAAGACATTTGGGATTCTATGAAGAAAAAATATCAAGGCTCGGTTAGAGTGAAGCGTGCACAACTTCAAGCCTTGAGAAGGGACCTTGAGACATTAGCAATGAATAAAGGAGAATCTATCACCAGCTATTGCACTAGAACAATGGAGATCAGCAATAAGATGTGATTTCATGGTGAAAGGATGGATGATGTCACTATTGTAGAGAATATTTTACGCTCTTTGACACCAAAGTTTAATTATGTTGTCTGCTCAATTGAAGAATCAAAGATATAGATGCTCTCTCTTTTGATGAATTGCAAAGTTCCTTATTAGTTCATGAACAGAAGTGCACCAGTCAAAGAGCAAGCCTTGAAAGCATCTACCAATATCAATACTCATTCCAACAATTCTAAAGGAAGGGGTAGAGGTAAAGGTAGAGGAAGAAGAAGAGGAAGAGGAGCAGGAGATAGAGGAAATAGAGATGGCAACAAGAATTTCAAGGCTAACAACGACGACAAAGACAGAGGACGCGATTTTGACAAATCAAAAGTATAGTGTTTTAGATGCCATAACTTTAGTCACTATGTATCTGAATGTTATACCAGGCTGCCTATGACAAATTAGAAAAGCAAGAGATTTCCA
Source organism: Erythroxylum squamatum (assembly GCA_025629845.1). Classification (NCBI taxonomy): domain Eukaryota; kingdom Viridiplantae; phylum Streptophyta; class Magnoliopsida; order Malpighiales; family Erythroxylaceae; genus Erythroxylum; species Erythroxylum squamatum. The sequence continues at coordinate 2,742 of JAOTBA010016022.1, forward strand.
ATTTTGCTAAGCAGAATGAAACAAAAATATTGTTGATGGCTATTCAAGAGGGACACGCACCTGAATAAGATATCTGGTATGTGGATACAGGCTGTAGTAATCATGTGAGTGAAAGTAAGTCTTTTTTCTCTTGATTTAAATGAAGACTTCATTCTACTGTTACTTTTGGTGATTGCTCTACTGTGAAAGTAATGGGAAAAGGGGATATTAAAATAAAAACCAAGAATGGTTTTGTTGAAACAATCTCAAATGTTTTTTATAGTCCTAACCTTAAAACCAATTTTTTAAGTGCTGGTCAATTAATAGAGAAGGGTCATATTATAACTATTCAGAAGGATGTTTGTGAAATATATGATCCATCTAGAGGAGTTATTGCTCTTGTCTCAATGAGTTCCAACAGATTGTTCCCATTGAAAATTGAGAGCGAACAAACTAGTTTGATGGTTGAAGTGATCCTTCATGGCTTTGGCATTTTTGCTATGGCCACTTGAATTTCAATGGATTGAAGATTCTCTAACAAAAAAACATGGTGACTAGTCTGCCATAAGTTGTCAAACCTCCCTGAGTATGTGAAAACTGTGTTGTTAGCAAACAACATCGTTCTCAATTTTCTCAAGGAAAGTCATGGCGAGCAAAACATGTGCTAGAGCTAGTTCAATATGACATTTGTGGCCCAATAAATCCAACTTCAAATGGAGGTAAAAGATACTTAATCACCTCTGTTGATGATTTTACATTAAAAAAAACGTAGGTTTATTTTTTGTAGGAAAATCAGAAGCTTTTAGAGCATTTAAAAGCTTCAAGGCATATGTTGAAAATGAAATAGGAAAAACCATTAAGTCTCTTCGAATAGATCACTGTGGAGAATATTGCTCCAATGAATTTGAAAAATTTTGTGATGATCATGGCATTTGAAAGGAGCTCACAACTGCATATACACCACAACAAAATGGTGTATCGGAGAGAAAGAATAGGATTATCCTCAATATGGTGCGAAGCTTGTTAGCAAAAAGGAGAATTACAAAAAGTTTTTAGCTGGAAGCTATAAACTGGAGTATCCATATTCTAAACAAAAGTCCAACCTTTGTAGATCCAAATATGATACCAGAAGATGCTTGGAGTAGGTGGAAACTAGTTGTTAATCATTTTAGAATTTTTGGTTGCATTGCTTATGCCCGTGTTCCTGATGCAATAAGAAAGAAATTGTTACTAAGGGGGAAAAGTTTGTCTTTCTCGATGTAAGTGAAGCATCTAAAGCATATAAAATATTCAATCCATCAACAAAGTATGAAAGAACCGCAGGGGTGTATTAATTTCACAAACTCTTCAAATTACGGCAGTAGTTTCTAGCACAATAAAAAATCAGAAGAATTAAAATGCAACAAAATAAATCAATATCAATATTTATTAAAGCAGTTCGACATACCTTGCCAACGTCTGCAGAGCCCTCATCTAGATTAATACTTTCATCAAAGGACAGCAATAGTTTTACACAAGGCTTTAATAAGCCGACACCGCTTAACCCTTGACACTACCACTCATCCTCACTACCCGTAAAAGTGATTCACACCCAATATCCCAACCGACTCTTGTTAACCACAACAGATGATTTTTCTCAATAATCTTTTAAAGCAAGAACAATGAATAAATCACTTAAGTGATTAAACAAACAATTCACCACTCAGGTAGACACTTCAGAAAGAGATAAAGAACAATTTTCTTCACTGCCAAGAAATCATACGCAGTTGAATAGTCACATAGGTATCATCACTCGATCTGCCCATTCACCATCGATAAGAACACCCAAAAACAAAGACCAAGAGACACTCACAAGTCTTCCTCAGTTCAGCCCCCAACAAATGAAATAGATATCAAGTTCACCTTTGATATATTCACTTACCATAACCAGTAAAATTGAAGGATTAATGAATGACTCACGTATGTGTGTAGCAAAAATCAGATCATACACAACCCATCAATTAAACAGCCAGCCAAAACCTTCATTAAGTAAATGACGCTTCAAGTGCAAGAGTTGGGTCACGCAGGTATCAACACACCTTCAGCTATCTTGAATTTTCTTCACACCTGGTAATAACACACATAAGCCTCCCTTAATGCAGTAAAATATTCAGATCAAAAACAACAAACTTTTCTTCTTCCATTCACCATCAAAATTCACCAGAAAAACCTTATCAAATCACTCACATATTTTATGCAAAACCAAAGACAGCACCCAATAACCCACACAATAAGACCAACACTAGAGAAATTCACGCCAACATCTACCAAGAAAAAGAATCACCTGATAACTCACATATCTCCCTCAAAGAATATAGTCACACAGTAGTAAAAATTGAAGACCTAGAAACCCTTACACCACAATCACACACGTCATCTTGCATTATCCATATCTAAAAAAGAAATGTGATCCACTTCAATCTTCATTCAAAATGGACTTCTATTTGTGCAACAACACTTATCCAATAATCCAATTCAAGTAAGACTTCTTAATTTATATTTTTAATCATTATCTAAATATCCAATAATAAAAAAGGCCAAAATTAAAATAATAAGACATAGTGAATATCCTAACAATCTCCTCCTTTGTGGCATTTTTGTCATAAACAGAAACTTCCCTTGAATCACATAATTGAATATATAAAAGTATTGAAGTTACAATACTCTCCCTCAATCCAAGGTCCACATAGATAAAAATAACCAACATTCACAAGTAGTTCAAAATAGCCAAGTACAAACCCAAATTCAAGTCATCTCCCCCTTTGGGACAAGGATGTCAAAAATAAAAATCAAAGAGCATCGAAGGACCGAAGAACCCGCTGCTTCAGCTGACGAAGTGCATCCAGACCCACTTGAAAAAAACCTCCAATCCTCTCAATTTCAATGAACAAAGTTGCATAAGGATTGGCAGAGGAGGTTCTCGAGGCATCTGAAGGACTAGGTGTAGTGTATGGAAAATCGACAACCCGTGGTTGCTTGAAAATTCTAGCAGATATGTTCATTAAGGTGACTAGTTCAAGTGTACTTGTCTCCAATCGAGGAACACCATTTTCATATAAAAATTGACAAATTAAGCAAGGAAAGTAAAGTAGAGAATATGACTTGCCTCCAAAAGCTAACATAGCTTTAATTATGAGTCGCCCTAAATTGAAGTTCACCCCAGTACTGAAGGTACATAGTAGTTTAGCTTGTGCTAGGTAAACAGAGATAACATATGTACTAGGCATCCAGTTAGCTAAAACCAACTTATACAACACAAAATACTTTTGAGTTAACGTGGATGAGCGTAGCCCCCGAACTAGATGGCCAAACAGATAACTTTCCGCCAGTTAATAAGGTAGCTATTTGATCATTAGAAACGGTCCAGTTATCATTATAAATCTGATCCCCAATTAGATTATCAAATCTCATGAAAATATTCAACATGTCAGCATCAAATTGTATCGCCCTATCCCAGACATATACCAATTTATAACTCACAAGAGTATCAGATAATGTCACCAGGCATATTGCAATAGAATTCTTTTACCAATTCAATATCATAATGTTCAGGAAGTAATGCAGCTTATAGTAATGTTCTCTCAGATAGTAAAATATCCAATTAGTGCTGCTGAAATTCATCTGCGTTAATAGGGTGATCCAGAACTAACCCGATGTTAGTGAATGTCTCCCATTTTTGCTCAGCTTTAGGTGAATAGAATTTGAATGAAACTGTTGTTTCTACTATCAACCAAGCAGATGGAACTCGCCAAGGTGGGTAGACTGTTTTCCTAGCTCACAGTTTGTCCATTTTTTAGGGACTAGAGGAGGAGCAATCGGTGGACCAGTAGCAGTAGGAACCTCATCAGAATCAGATGACAAGTCTTCGATCATTGAACGCAACACCTATATGGTGTCATCACCTAAGACTAGAAGCTTTCCTCCCAGGTGTCGGGTTCAGCAGAAGATGGGTGGAACGACGGGTGGGAGCAACAGTCTGTTTTTCCATACTTAAAAAGAGGGAATTTTCTTTGTTCTTGCCCATGTTATTACTAAATAGTAGAGACCCAAACAAAATCAATAAATGGAGCTACTATGGAGTGAAAAGGAGCAGTACTGTAGAGAGAAGAGATGAGTCTTCAATGGAGTTCCAAAAATCCCACATAGATGTTAATTCCACAGTGGAGAAGCCTTCAATGCAATCACGTGGGTGCTTGGGAGCTTGAGAGTCAACAGAGATGAGAAGGGGATGAAGGGCATAGACGATGGCAGGAAGAGTACTTAAGGATTTTTAATCCCTTTGGATGAAAATGCAACATTTCATTTTTCCCTTTTTTGATTTTTTATTTCTTAAAAAAATAATAAGTCAATAATGTAGAACACAAAGTCTTAAAGCCCCTCGAAGAAGTACATGACTGCGTCAAGAGGTTTCGTAAAGATGTTCGCCAGTTGCTTTTTCGTAAACACATATGATAGGGTGGCTACTTTGTTCTCCATAAGCTCTCGAATAAAATGATACTTCAAACCAATGTGCTTCGTCCGTGAATGTTGAACCGGATTCTTCGAGATATCTATAGCACTCTTATCAACACATAGGATTGTCAATACATCCTGATCAATTCCATAATCTTCCAATATTTGCTTCATCTAAAGAAATTATGAACAACAACTTCCTGCAGCAATATATTCTGCTTCTACAGTTGATAGTGAAATTAAATTATTATTTTTATTGTATCAAGAAATCATATTGTTACCAAAGAAGAAACAACCTCCTGAAGTGCATTTTCTATCATCTATATTTCTAGCCCAATCCACATCGTTGTACCCAGCTAGACAAGATGTTGAGTTACATGTATACCAAATTCCAAATTCAGATGTACCGTTTATATATCTGATGATCCTCTTTACTGCTGTTAGGTGTATATCTTTTGGATTGGCTTGGTAGCGAGCAAACTCTGACGCTATAACATATATCTAGTCTACTTGCTATTAAATATAATAGGCTCCCAATAATGCTCTGACATCAACATTTTTTCTATTCTCATCTTTACTTAGCTTCGTAGAAACAGTCATAGATATTTTCGCATGTCTAGCATTCTCAATTCCAAACTTCTTTATTAAGTTCTTCACATATTTGGTTTGAGATACAAAGATACCATCTTTCACTTGTTTTATTTGCAAACCCAAAAAGAAGTTCGACTCACCTACCATACTCATTTCAAATTCATGCGTCATTAACTCAACAAAGTCATCTACCATCTTAGGATGAGTGGAGCCAAAACAATATCATCAACATAAATCTGAGCAATCATCAATTCGAATATAATTTTCTTTATAAATAGAGTTTTGTTAACACTACCTCGTTCGCATCCTTTCTTGATGAGATATTGCATGAGACTTTCATACCAAGCCCTTGGTGCTTATTTAAGACCGTAAAATGCTTTCTTTAACTTAAACACATGATCTGCATGAACTGAATCAACAAATCCTTTCATTTGTTCAACATATACCTCTTCCTATATAAACCTATTAAAAAAGGCACTCTTCATTTCCATCTGATAAAGCTTGAAGCTCTTCACACATGCTATACCTAACAACGGTCTGATAGACTCAAGTCGTGCTACTAGTGCAAAGGTTTTGTCAAAGTCTATTCCCTCAATCTGAGAATATCCTTAAGCCACTAACCTTGCTTTATTTCTTGTTACATTGCCTTTTTCTTCTGTTTTATTGCGAAATACCCATTTCATTCCAATTACATTCACATTCGATTATCTTGGCACCAATTCCCATACATAATTTTGTGCAAATTGTGTCAATTCTTCTTACATAGCTTCTATCTAAATCTCATCTTGTAGAGCTTCTTTAACATTTTTAGGCTCGATTGAAGAGGTGTAGCATAAATATCCTACAGGTTCTCGGTAATCAACTATTTTTCTTTCTCTTGTTTTTCTTCTTGCGTTGACATCACTAATAACAATTTCTACTAGATGATTTCTTCTAATTTGTGATGGAGGATCCCAGTTCATATCAATTTCTCTCAAGTTTTGATTATTTAACGGGACAATTTTTGCATTAAGTGTCTTGGAAGATCCCTTATTTAAAGTACCTGTCAATTCTTCAATTTGTGCAGTTACTTCCTCTACAGCAACTAACTGTAGATCTAGCCAATTTTTGGTTATAGTATCATTGCTTGTTTGAGCTGGTTTGCAAGACCAGTTTTGCACGTTTTCTTCTGCCCCTGTAGCATACACTTGAGATACATCATCTATCACCACATTTACATATTCTAACGCTTTCTTGGTTTTTTGATTAAACACTTGATATGTTTTGCTATGAGTTGAATAACCAATAAAGATCCATTCATCGCTTTTGCTCTCGAATTTTCTAAGTTGTTCCTGATCTCTAAGAATGTAGCATCTACTGCCAAACACATGAAAATAACTCACATCTGGTTTCTTTCCTTTCCAAAGTCATAAGATGTCTTGTTCAAGATATTTCTAAGATAAACTTTGTTACATATGTATCATGCTGTGTTGACTACTTCGGCCCAAAATCACATAGACATCTTTCTACCATTCAACATGGCATTTCTTGAAGAGTTCTATTTTTTCTTTTCGGCAATTCCATTTTGCTGTGGAGTTTTAGGTGCTAAAAATTCTAGTATAATGCCATATTCATCACAAAACTCATTGAAGCTTGCATTCTCAAATTCCTTTCTATGATCTGACTGAATTCTCAACACTGCCATATTTTTTATATTCATAATGTAACATCCCACCCCCGACGGGAAGGGTCGAATAGTAATTTAGAAAGGGGTGAGAGTAATTAAAACTGGAATCTTCATGCATATTAGTATTTGTGAACAGTGACATTTTGCACATGAAAAATAACTGTACATGCATTCATGACATCTCCCGGTATTTGTGCCTAAATGAAATGTTATTGTGGATAATGTGAAAAATTAATTGGAGTGATTCCTTGTGTGTTTTACATTTTAGGAGAATTTTAGAAATTTTTCTAGAATTTTCCAGAAAAAAATTTCCGGACCGAAAAAATCGCCAAGTGGCGAACCGACTGGTTTTCGTTACCGAAAATTTCTGTCAAATGGTACTGGAATATTAGGTACCTTATTTTGGAATTGTAATTGGGGCCCTTGAAAATGGATTGAAGATTTGATTTTTATTAGGATTATTTTATCAAAGATTTTAATTGATTTTGTCTTTTCTCATTAAAATGACAAGTGTCATAGTGACACATCTCAACTTCATTTAATGCTTGCTTGCTTCATTCTCGGTTGTTCCTAGTTGAATGAATGAAAAAGATGAGTTTATTGCTTATTTCCTTCTTCATCCGAAACCTCCTCCCATTTTCTTCTTCTTTGATTTTCTCCATTGGTTCTAGGTAAACTACTACCCTTTTCTCCTCCCTTAAGTGTTTTCCTTGCATGCTTACAAGCTTAAACCTTCTACCCTCTTACCATGATGATAGCCATGCATGGTGTTGAGAAGTGAGAAAGTAGAGTAGTTGGAGAATTTAAGAAGTGGAAGCTTTGATTAGGTAAGAATTTAATTATGCTCTTTAAGTAGTAGTGGTTAGATGCATTGATTGGAAGT
>JAOTBA010016239.1:0-10341 GCA_025629845.1 Erythroxylum squamatum
AAGTGTAGTACGTTCTGTTCACGGCTGCACAGGACCGCTATGCGGGAATGTGCAGTACGTTCCGTTTTGGACCGACCTAAACCATTCTGATGTGTTATGTGTTTTTGTTTCGTTTCTTAGTGTGATGCATTGCATGATTTGAAAACAGTTCATGAAGTTTGAAAAAGTGAGAAATTTGAGAAATGAGAAAGTGAGTTTTCAGTCATGAAAATTTGAAAATTAGTTATATTTGATTTGAAAGATTGAAAAGTTTGAGAAATAAGCTTATGGTGAAATTTCTACTGTGAAATATTTATAAGATGGCACAAGTTTTGAAAAGATGATTTTTTGCTTATTTTTTGATTTATAAATATGTTATCCACGAGCTGTCAAGCTCACCCCCTCTCATCCCCATCTCCAGGTATCGAGCAGGAGATCGGATGAAGGAAAGTCAAGATATTTGTTCGATTTCGCATGTCTTGTATTTTTGTGTAATTTGGATTTGTATATGGCTTGGAAAGTCATTAAGGTTTCTAAGCTGTTATTTCGTGATGTAAGTGATTTATGGAATTGTGTATTGAATTGAAATATAAATTTGAGTATGGTTAGGATATATGAATGTGATTGGCTATGAATGGGAATTGCATATGATTATAAATTGAGATATGTGTGTGATTGAGATAGGGATTCCAGACGGGAGGTCCGATGATAGTAATGATTGTGTTGATGGTTTTGGAAATATTGAAGTGCTTTGTATGAGTTTGATTAAGGATGATTAGAATGAAAAAGAAAGAAAAAAATTATACCGGTTTCGTGTTGATATGAGAGTAGTCTAGGGTTTCCAACGCGATAAGCTTTCTAAAGTTCGCGTCCCGGATGTCGGAATTAAGTTTTTTTGTTCTTAAGCGATTTGCTTTCGTTTTGTGAATCCGATTCTTCGATTTCGCTTATGATTTTGCTTCCGCTTTATGTTTTCCGATCCGTTTCACCTTCGATCCTATTAGATTCGTATTCGATTTGTTTCTGTCATGTTTTCGCCTTATGTTTCCGCTTCGGTTTCCGTTCTTTCAAAGTCGATTTCGTTTTGTTTTCGTTATGTTTTTCCGTTTCTCTGGTTGGGGTCCGGTTTCGAGATCGGGTCCCAACAGTTTGACTTTAATCCATATTGTCCTTGCAAAAATGAAGAAGATCATCTGCAATAGACAGATTGGTTAGTCTAATTTTCTTGCATCTTGTATAAAATTTGAATATAGGATTAGCCTCCACTTTAAGTTTGATGATTGAGTTCAGAATTTCCATACAAAGTATGAATAAGTAGGGGAAGAGAGGGTCCTGCCTGAGTCCTTTAGCTTCCAAGAAATAATTAGATGGGCTCTCATTAATTAATAAAGAAAAAGCTAGTAGTTGTTATACATTCTTTCAGCCAAGTGATGAACATATTAGGGAATTCATAAGACTCTAGTACTTTCCAAAGGAAGCTCTAGTTAACACTATCAAATGCTTTAAAGAAATAAATTTTAATAGTAAAATTAGGAGAAGCATTTGATCTTGAATAACCCTTTAGTAGTTCTTATATGATTAGAAGATTATCCCCAATTTGTTTATTGCTTATGAAAGCACTTTAATTATCACCATTGAGTAGAGTGAGAACCTTCTTCAATATAGAGTCAAGTAGATTAGAAATGATTTTATATAGGAAATTGGTGTAATCAATAGGCCTGAAATCACTGAAACAAGAAGGATCTTTTCTTTTAAGAATCAAGTATAGGAATGTGTTTTTCATTTACTTGAGTAGCTTGCCATTAGAGAAAGTTTCATGAAAAATTAACATATTCCCTTGTGATATTCTAAGATTTTGGAAAAAGAATCCATTCAACTCGCCGAGTCCAAGAGCTTTCATACCATCCATATGGAAAACAATATCATCAATCACCTTGTTTTCTATCGGTTTAGTTAGTAGTATACAATCCTTCGAAGTGATCTTCTTCGAGATTAATCCTGTAAGATCATTACAAGTTCCACATTTTGAACTTGGAGTACTAAGCAAGGAAGAGAAGTACCTGACAGCTTCCAATTGGATATCTTTTAGATCTTACAACTGAATTCCTAAATGATTGGTGATTAAACTAATTCGATTCTCGATTATTCTAGTTAGGATAGCGTTAAAGAAAATTTTGGTACATTTGTCACCATCCTTAAGCTAATTGATTCTTATTCTTTGCTAAAGTAGGGAGGAGTGATTTCTGATAAAAAATTTGGTGCATTTGTCACTATCTTTAAGCTAATTGACTCTTGTTCTCTGCTAAAGTAGGGAGGAGTGACTACTGAGAGAGACAACTCCCATATAGTTGGATAAAGCTAGTTTTTCCTTAAAAAAAAGAATAGAATCTTTTGGAGGAATTGTACAAAGCTTCAGTATATCGGCTAGCTCATTTCTTGATTCCATTATAGTATATTCAGTAATGGAACCTCTTGAAGAATTAAGTAGTTTGATTTCTTTCTTGACACCCTTTAGCTTTTGAACACAAGCAAACTGTTTAATACCCCTACATATACCATCAAAATCTTTTTTGTCAGCATCTATGAAACCTAGTTCATTAAAAAAAAAGTTATTGAATCAAAAAGAAAAAAAAAAACTAATAGACTTTTGGACGAGCTCTTTGATAATGATAAGAATGTGATCTAAGACCAATGGTTTATTGAAGTTTGCAATGTTTTTAGGAATTGAAGTAACCAACTAACATTAACAAGGGCTCTGTCTAATTTCTTCTTTATGAACCAAGTAGAACTTTGTTTTTTGGACTAGGAGAATTAATGACCAATTTTTTTTAGATCAGTGACTGCCAGCTTCTCAACATATCCTCTAGGATCATCAAAAAAGTTTCTAAGGTTACAATTGCCTTAAGCTTCTAATTTATGCATTGTTGAGTTGAAATCACCATATAACAACTAAGGCTTATCAATTTTCCTACTAAAGTTGATCAGATTTTTCTATAATTCCTTCCTCTGAAAGCTAAAATTACTAGCATATATGAAGGAGACGAATATGTCGATTTTCTCTTGCAAGAAATGCACTTTGAGATGCATGACTTGATCTGTTGTGTTAATGACCTCCACTTGAGTAGCTTCCTCTTTATAACAAATGATAATTCTCCCATAGTGGTGATGAGAATTATTAAAGAGCATTTTCCAATAAGATCCCAAAATATTTAGCTTGCAAACATTTTCAAGCTTCATTTTTAATTCACATAACCCTACAATTAGAGGCTTTTCCCTTAATACAAAATTCCATAAAGCTGGTTGCTTAATTGGGCAATTTAATCCTTTTACATTCCAAAAAATTATTCAAATATTAATGCTTACTTTTGGAGCCTTTACCCTACTCCTTTGGGATCTTCTTCTTTCCATTGTACTGAATTGCTCCTTGGTGTCTTCATAACTAGTTTCCATATCATTTAAAGTGATGAAGTTTAGAGGAGGGGTGGTATCACCTGCTGGGTTACAATACTACTCAGAATTATGGAATTTGAATTTTGTTCAACTAGAGGAGTTACCAAATCTTCCACTAAAGATATCATCTCTTGTAATCCCTATAAAACAATTATTCCATGTGTATTAACCCAAGGATCTATCTTGGTATCAACTCCTTCATATATCAGTGCATTATAATCCTTATTCTCTAAAGGTGTGTGATCCTTATTGGAGATAGGAACAAATTCAGTTGTTTGGATGGGACTCAGATCGTTAGCATCTGTTGGAAATTCAGTTAGTGGTGGGAGATCATCACCCTACAATTTTGCATACTAAGCATTTTGGTATGTACCAGATTTGAAGAGTCTTCCATTAGCTTTCCAGACTTTGCCTTGGGATTTGGTAAGGGGAGTCCATTGATAAGAGATTGCAATAATGTCTTCCCAAAGCTTGTTTCCTTCCCCCATCCTCATAATGGGGACTTCATTTGGGAGCTCCTTTGAAATTTCAACACTAACACAAATACGAACATACCCTATTCTCCTCTTCTTGACAATGTTCTCATCCATACATAAAGACTTCCCAATGAAGCTAGCTAAGGCACTAAGACCTTATGTAGTCCAATATTCAAGGGGTACACCGTGGAAGTTAATCTAGAGGGTAAAGCTTTATATTTTAATGGTTTTCGAATTTAGACTAGGTTTCTAAGCTTGCAAAAAGAGGGTTTGATTCCTTATATATCATGGCCCCTCCTTAAGGATCTTATGAGCTACTAAAGTTGAAGTGAAGGTGAACATAATGAGATTTGCTTCATATAAGAGTATGCCAACCATTCCCCTTATTCTTCTAATTTTGAAGTGCTTAGAGATGAATAATTAGAAATGGTGGTCGTTGGTCTAGAAAAAACTGATAAAAGTGGCTTCCTAACTTCTAACACCTTCCTCTAAGATGGTTAACTCAGGACACACTAGGATCTTTCCTTCTATCTCTTTTGGTGGTGTGAAACAAAGGACCGAATCATACTGGCCCCCTACCACTTGCTTCTAGCTTTTTTGCTAGGTATGAGCATTTGGTTGGCTGTGTGGGGTGAGGTCAGAGGTGGAAGAGTTTGGTGGAGTGGAAAAGGGTGAATGGGATAGAAGGTGTAAAATCACCTTTGTCAATATCAGAAGGGTTCAGCATTGAAAAGGGGCAACAACTAATAGAGGTCTAAAAAGTTAGTTACCAAAAAAGCAATGTAGGGAGTGGGAGATGCAAGAAGTGAAGGAAATACCAAAGTACCCCTGGCTTAAACTAGAAGCTAGAGACAATGAGCTAAAGGAAGAGAAGCAAAGAAGATGGAAGAAGGAAGACAGTCCTGAGCCTTGCATGGAATGCCAAGTCGTGCTAGCCAGCCTTCTATGGAATGCCATGCCATGAGTTACTGTAGATTACTTCATATGAATTAATCTACAGTAGCATGCAGTCTCGCCACGCTATGCGCTAGACATTCACCACATGCTTTTGCTGTCGCTGGTAGCATGCAATCTCATGTTTTGCTGGCTCACGCTCACGCTCACCTCACCAGACATCTCCTAACCAATGCACTGAATTCTTTTTTTTTTGGTAATTCAGTGAATTTATAAATAAAATAATGTTATGTACAACAAGAGATTTACAAGTAAGTCAATCTCTTATCTATACAAAGAGATTTACCAAATGAGCATGAGGGATCCTATTCTTCCCCATGCCTACAAACGCATAAAAGTAGCCTAAGGTTTATCAGCCCACAAGAATCCTAGCAGTAGGTACTATAACCTACACTAGTCGAGGCAACCTTTAGTACAAAATCAGAAGGTTTAGTTTAGGAAAAGACAACTCATTTTCAGAACACAAAGTTACAATGTTTGACAAGGACTACCGAATATCTGGAGAATGAAGTAAACCTTCAACTTTCTGGGTACCCATCAGGTGTTGAAGCATTCCTTGACGTTCAGGGATGAGTACCAATTTGGCCTCAAACATATTTTCCAATAGGAGATCAAGCCTAGCAGAAAACAAGCACAACTTCGTTCCGTACCCATCCTGCCTAGAAATCATTAACCTCCTTTGGAAATGTTTCAGCACTTTTGTTCACCACTCTGGATGGCTCTCCTCGACGAAGGAGAGGACCTCTCTCATGCTGCATGCTAATCTTCTTGTTGTGAACTGCTGTGATGATCCATGGAAAGGTGGAGAGCTCTAACTTGTTTCTGAAGTGACTTGGAATGGCTTAACTTCGGTTGTGAGTGAAGGACAACAACCTCAATTTAGAGAAATTTCCTTTTGATGACTTGAAACAAAACCTGCATATTAATGTTAGTTATTTAAAATGCTCCTATCATTACCTTCCCTCGATGTTTGCACTAAGTTGCTCTATAACTTGGGTGACCACTTTGGAGTTCAATCTTCCCACCTCCAATGCTTCATCTTAGGTTCGGGCATTTCTTTCTTTCCAAAGATTGTAGACTGCTACTAAGAGGATGATAGGCAAAATATTGGGACCACAGGTTCTGAAGTTTTGGGATTGATTAAGCTAATTAGGTATGGACTGGAGGTTGATTTGGTGGGGAATGTTGAGCTGGAAATGAGTGAGACAATGGGTCCATACTATTCTTGAGAATGTGCAATCAAAGAATAAATGGTCAATTGTTTCATTGGCCTGGAGACACAAAGAACAATTATTTGGGGTGTGGAGGTAGAGGAGTCGATCTCTTGTTTGTAACTTTCTACAAAAAGCCAACCATAGGATAAAAGAGCACCTAGGACTGTTCTTTTTGAACCATATGAGATTGGATCAGGGAACTTGCTGAAATGGGGCTCTCAAAAAAGTATAGGCTGATGAATTAGTGTAAAAATGCTGAGTGGCTAACCCAGCTATCCATTCCAAGCTATTAGGTTGAGAGCTGTTCGGTTGGTATTGTACGGGCTAGAGGTTTCCTAAGGTTTCTGTTGTGACTTCTTGCCAACACCACTTGTTATTCCTAACTACTGCTGACACTTTTGCTGTCATTCGTAGTTCTAAACCATTGATGACCCTCGAAGTGGAGAAATGCTGTAGGATTCCTCTCAGATGCCAAGGGTCCTGCCAAAAGGAAGTAGAGATACCATTTCCAATCCTAAATCTAAATTGGTGCCCTATTTTGTCCCGCATTGATAAAATTTTCCTTCAACTCCAAGAACTATTATTATTAGGCTGAGCACTCCAAAAATTCCTCCTCCGCAAAATCATGGAATGTACCCACTTTACTCACAAAGCTTCATTGTCATGGAATAGTATCCAGATTCTATTTCCTAGCAGCACATTGTTCCATGTTGGTAAGTGTTTAATCCCTAATCCCCCTTCCCTCTTGGATTTGTAAATGTCGGACCATTTAACCTTAACATAGGAATTAGAGTTCCCCTTTCCTTCCCAAAGAAAATTCCTAAGTTTTGCCTCTATCTCCTTTAGAATGGAAGAAGGTAAGATGAAAATAGTGGACCAATACACTTGAAAAGAGGAAAGCACCGAAATGATCAGTTGGAGCCTACCAGCATAGGAAAGGAGTTTATTAGTCCACTTGTTAATCCTACTAGCAATCTTCTCCAAAAGGAAACTACAGTCCCTTTTGGACAACCTCCCAGTTATGAGGAGAACCCCTAAATATTTAATGGGGAGATTGCCTTTCTTAAGCCTCGAAAATTGTTAGTATCAAGAGTAACAGTTAGTATTAAGAGTACTAGTAAAATATTGGGTAAGATTTTAAAAAATTTGAAGGCCAAAATAAAGAAAAACTTTAATTATCGAAGAAAATCTTATTAGGACTGCCTAATAACATCAAAACTCAATGTGTTTACCTTTTTATACTCACACAAGTTTACTCTCCCACCATCATTGCTTTTGTCATTACCGTCTTCTATCGTGCTACTTCTCCATCACCATTACTGTTATGTACTACCATCGCTACTTTGTTTATCGCCATCATCTTCTCCTATTATTTGCATCATCATCATCATCTTCTTTTTATTCTTTTGCTATATGTTTATTGATGATATCAATAGCAAAACACAGTTTGTAAATTTAAATCATTTTGTGTACAATGTCTCTTTATGTTCTTGCCCAAGTTTCAATTAATCTTTAGGTTTTGAATTCCTTTTTTCAACCTTTCTTGGTAAAAATTATATGATTTTTCTCTTATTTTGATTTTTTAAAATTATGACAAGATGCATTTGTTAGTAAATAAAGAGCATGAATTACGAAGAGAACATTCATCCTCATCCTTTTCTAAACAATTTATATGTCTTTGATGATAACCATAGATCAATAATCATAGAATTACATGATTCAATTGATGATTTTAGGAACGAAGAAATTAGCCTCACTAGTTCCAATAAGATGGGTGACCCTACACAGGAAATGTTGGAGCTATTGTTATTGGAAAATTGAGATGGGATCTGATTCTGACCGCAGCGAAATAATTACAAATTTTTTTTGTATTTTTATTTCGCAGAAACCAAGATCACTTTTATTTTATAAATGATTAACAATTAAATCATAATAAAGTGTGAGTCCTAATTCGTACCTTATTCTGAAGCTTGATCATATTCTTTTCGTATCCCTCAAATTGTTTCTAAAACTAGCTTATCTCAACTATCGTAGCCACAGAAATGTCCAGCCTCTATTGGTATCCACAAAATGAGTTAAGAGAATTTTGCAATTATTCAGAGAGGGTTAAGGAAGGAGTGCTAGCTCCATTGCAGCTTAAGCCTATTTATAATAGATTTTGGACATTTTAGTAATTTAATTAAAATTAAATTCTATTTTCAATTAAAATTTAATTATAATTATAAATGATTCTAATTAAATACCAATTATGCCCAATTAAGATCTAATATCTCATATTGATTCTCAATTATTAAATATCTCGTATTTAATCATAAAGTTTTTTAAACTTTACAATCAATTGTATCTTGTTTAAGATATCTTTGTTCTCTTTAACTCGTTCTTTATGTATGATATATTAGGTTACAAAATTTTTTGGCAATGGATACAAATTATAACCCTAAATCATATTTATGATTAGATAAATTAAACTCTTTTAATATATCTTTAATTCTCTAATTAAACAATTTATATCTATAGATTAAGATTGGCATCTAGCAACACATCATGACCACCCAAATATTTAGAAATGTTAAAGTAATTTTGGCTAACCTTTCCATGCAAGATTTTTTTGTATAATTCATTCCTTTTTTCATACGATGTTTCGATTATACATAGAGCATGAAATTAATGTCTACTATGTTTTGAGTCCAACCATGTTAGTTATCCACTATTAGCTACTAATTCAATTAATGACAGCTGTAAACTATTTTATAAGGTGCCATTTCACCTTGGCCAAGGATTTCCTAAATTAATACTGATCGAGAATAATAAAATATTATCTTTAATTACTTTAGGGTGATGAATCCTATTTTGATCACTCAACTACCTCCATATAGTTCATACTACATCCAATGAATACTGAATGAACTAACTATAACTATAATAGGTCATAAGTAGTATTAAAACATAGCAATTCCTATACAAGATAACTTTGGAGACCTCAAGTTAAAGGATCACTTATAAATCATCATAACAAGAATTTCCATAAACATAAAAGTAATGTTCCAAATGGATTTCTCATATGCGGTTAATTCAGTAAACTTTTTCTCTAATAAACACCCACACGTTTGTTTAAGTATCACCATACTTTAGTCTATAAGATCAACTACTTTCTTCATGTTTTTCTGGTCCATGTTTAGTCAATATTTAGACCTATAGAAGTCTGAATTGAGTAATTTTGGTGTCTTTAGATTTCTCATTTTTAGAAGGAATTTTTGTGATAAGAATTTTTGAAATAATGCCGGGAATGTCACGAATATGCATTGTACACATTTAATTGCTACATGTGCTAAATATTTCACGAATCCGATGCCTCAAGAATCAGGTCAATCGGAGGTCGGATGACAAAGATATAAGCAAAAGAATGGAAGAAATAAATAAAAAAATTCAAATTATACAGAAGCCGGCTCGCGATCGCGACCGACTCGCGATCGTGAGTCGTGAAACCATCAGAGCCTCTCGCGATAGCGATGGCTCGCGATCGCGAGTCGCGACTAAACAGAGCCGCTCGCGATCGCTACGGCTCGCACTCGCGAGTCGCAGAAAAGCCATCTTGCGATCGCGAGATCCTCGCGGTCGCGAGTTTCTATGTTCTTCCTCTTTTTCTATCCGAATTTCCAACATGCATAATTCCTTACACAAGTCTCCAAAAATTTACAAATAAGGTCTCATTGGACAGATAATTGAAAACCCTACAAGTTCCTTCAAGGACACTTGAACCAATTTCACCCCTAAGGGTGTCAAAAATTTAATCAAAGTTACTGCCTAGTCATAAGGTCCCAAAACAGAACAGCATTTTTCCAAAGAGTATAACTTCTCATTCCCTTTACCAAAAATTCCAAGTTTTATGTCAAAAGAAAGATCAAAACATGTTCTACAACTTTCATGAACAATTTGGAAGCAAATTCAATCTCTAAACAACTCAATTTCTCAATCAAAGGTTCTGCCCATATATGACCCCCTGAACAGTCACACAATCTTTCAAAAATCATAACTCCTTACCCAATTGTCCAAAAAATGCATACTTTATATCAATAAAAAGATCAGACAACATACTACAACTCTCATGAAGGACTTGGAAGCCAATTCCATTTCTAACTAGGTCAATTTCTTCCATGAAGGTGGCTGCCCTGTTAAAGCTTGTTAACTAACAGATGACCTAAATCAGATTCATTCTTGCAAAATCCATAACTCACAATTCTTACATCTAAAAATAGCATATTATGCAC
>JAOTBA010016538.1:0-10326 GCA_025629845.1 Erythroxylum squamatum
ATAACTTTTAACAACCATTTTCTTATTTTTAGCAACCATTAATAATAGTTGCTGAAACTAATTTTTCTTGTAGTGTATTAATAAAACTAGAAATATGAGCAAAAAGGAACATAAGGCTAAAAATAAAAAGTCAACCGAACAGATCGTAAATGCACATAAAAACTAGCCTGTACACTACGACATGACTTATTTGTGCATGCAAAAATGTTGATAACTGAACATTGCAAGACGTGGTCTGAAATGGCAATAATAATACTAAAACTAATAATAATAATAATAATAATAATAATACCAATAAATAATACTACTAAACTATTAATAAAACTAGTAATATGAGCAAAAAGGAAGATAAGACTAAAAATAAAAAGCCAACCGAACAAAACATAAATGCACATAAAAACCAGCCTGTACACTACGACAAGACTGATTTGTACATGCAAAAATGTTGATAACCGAACATTGTCTACAGATATTCGAATAAAGAGGCAATACAAGAGCAAAGGTCATTGTATACGGGAGGTGTGTTTTTAATGGAGAAGGCTTTTGCAAAAGGTTAAAGCACCAAATTAGAAAAGAGAATTAATGGACTTGTCCAGCTTAAAACATCAGGCTAAAATGCAGGGTACCAACGGGTCAAAACAGGAGAAAGACTGACAGTTTGTTAGGTACAACGGCAAAAAAAATTTCAGGATGCTTGAGAAAGCTTGTGAATACGAACTGTGATGTGCGAGGAGAACCCTACTCAACATGTAGGTAAGTTTATCGTTTGTCTTGCGTGTAACCCTGCGTCACTGTCCTCGCCTATGAGCTGCATGCATAGCATAGACGGTAACCCTGTGGAAACTAGTTTATGAGCTAGTTCCCGTTATGCGCTTTGCTTAATTGGATAGACGAGAATCCTAACGCAGGTTACCAAACGTTCATGGCCGTTACAGCTGAGAAACAGGGATACACAAACTCATATGGACAGAGCATCCAACCTCATCTCAGAAAGGATATCTATGTTATTCAAACCCACAGAAAACTAGAAAAATACGTAAATAACAACTCCATACTCAAAACACAGATTGCACTGACATAAATGGAATCACAAAAACAACTAGAAGGAATGGTTAGAACTTGCCACCCTTTACCTCCAGACACTGACGGGGCGAAGCATGTATATGGCCACTGGATATGGCATTTATCAACATTCATCAAGCTCACTCAGAAATTAGAAAGCTAGAGGTAAAAGCGTATTTTTACATACCTGGTGATGCAGATTCCTCGTTGAAGACCAAGGCGATACAGCTTGTCCTAACCACCCATAATGTGGAAAATGTAAAAAGATGGAGAAAACCCTACCTAATGTCCACTGTCATGTTTGCAGAGTTGCGTCCCTGCGTCGACGGCTCTCTTCTAGACTCCAAGATCTGCTATCTTTACGTGTTTGACATGAATATTACCTTGCTATGGTTTTTGAGACTGAAGATGTTGCTCGTGAGAAGGTTTCATGTCTAAGTAGATCTCCTTAAATCCACGCATTACTAATACGCCGGAGTTGCCTGAACCACGAGACCTACCTCTGCCACGTTTCATCCCTGGCACAATTTTAGGTGAGGAAAAGGCCAGAGAAGGAAGTGACCCCATGCACAATCTTTCGCCGCCATCACCGCACCTCCATCCTTCCGGGTAATACTCATGTTGGCCCCCGAAATTTTTCTTGATGAATAAGCATGATTTAAATTATTTTTTGAGGACTTATTAGATTAATTATTTTGGAGTAATTAGCATGTCAATGTTAGTAAGATTTATTTGTTGGATTGATGGAATTAAAGTATAAACGTAGTAAGAATGTATAAGGGCATTTGTGGCATAACACTTAAGTATAAAAGTTATAAGGAATAAGTGGAAGGGCATAAGGATCATCTTACAATTATTAAGAGAAGAAATTAGAAGAAGAAATGTTGTGAATGAGGGAGAGAAGAAGAGAGTGTCGTGGGTGTGAGGAGAAAAGAAGAAGAAGAGAAAGTCAAGCTAGGGTTTTGGAGACCTTGAAGACTTTGAGGCTAAAACAATTAAGTATGAGCTTTAACCCTTCTTGATTTGTTAGATGAAGTATATTTAGTGATAGTTAGAAGTGAAAAGCAATGTTGATTGTGGGTAAGAAGTTGTTGATGAATGGTTTGAGTGATGTTTTAATCTTTAGGGTTAATGATCAAAGATAGATTTTGATGTAATTGCTAGTGATGTTGGGTTGAAATGAGCTTGGAAATGAAGTAGAAGAAGTGGTTTAGGGTTAAGATGGGTTATATTTGAAAGACAGGAAGTATATAGATGAAGAATGTCGAAAAACAGGTCTTCGGGAGGTTTCTGGACACGTTCGCCGCGGCAAACTCCAACAATTTCGCCGCGGCTAAATCCATTTTCCTGCACAGACATGTTTTGGTATTTTAGGCATAAATTTTTCTGTAGATTTCTAAATTGAGTGATTTTTGATTTGACGTAAATTAGAGACATAAGGATACAAGTTTTATGAAGAAATGAGGTTTTAATTCAGTCTGTAAGGATCTGAATATTTTGGTGGAATTTGAGTATAGAATATCATTTTAGTGTAAGGATAGTCCCAACATGTTTAGAGTATAACTTTCGAATTTCTGAACAAAATTGAATGAGTTTGGTTTCATTAGAAACTTAAGACCATGGCAAACATTTTTATAGGAGGAAGTGTTATCAAATTTCTTCATTTACCTGATCATAAGATCATGGAAAATTGACCCGAAAGTCTAGATTTTGAAAGGGTTATAGTTCAATATTAGAACTTTTGATTATTGAAGCCTTATGAATTCCCTTTGAATGTGGATTGATTGAGAAATTTCTTGTGTTTAGGAAACCAAGCAAACCTTACCCAAAAGAAAGAAGAAAGGCAATCTTGAGCCTAGATTTCAAACGGAATTAGGTAGGTGATGTATTTACAGTTATTGTGTGATTGGGCAAATTCTTGCTTATGTGTGAATATGTGTTTTATGTTATGCATTGAAAGATGCATAACATTTTGACTGAATATGTGATTAATTGTTTGAAAATGATTCATTGAAAATTTATAATGATTCTAATTTCGTTATGCCGTGAAAGAAGCATGATATTTGATATAAGTAAATTATGATTTTGATCATGTTATGCCTTGATATCTGTCATGGCATTCTGTATAAACGAAAAGAAAGAAGAAAAAGCATGAAAGCATATCATTTTGATAAAATGATTCTGAGCATGATTATGTGCTTCTATTTGGGCAAGAGTGGAACCATCCTGTTCGTCACGTGCACGTTGACAAGAGCCTTCTCTCGGCTTCCCGCTTGTGGCATATGAGCTCCGAAATGAACTCATTCTGTTCATGGGATAAACTTCGGTTTCCTCATTCTATTTCATAGAACCCTTGAGCCGTTTGTTATGCATTGCATATTTGAACTGTTAAGTATGACGCATATTGAGTGTTATGTGTTATGAGTTGATTTGTGAATTGAGATAAATGTGATGAATGTGTAAATTGCTTGAATATAGTATGAGTGCTAGAATTGCTGGACTTGTATACATACATATGCTTGAATTTTGTGCTAATTACTGATGGCTATAAATATATTAGCCACTGAGCTGTGTAGCTCAACCCATTATTTTCCTCCTCAGGTGCGACTTAAGACGACAGTTGATCCTTGCAAGGCATCGAAAACTTCATGATAGTTAGAGATCTTTGTACTAAGTTAGTAACTATTTTGGGATAGCTTTATAAGCATATCAATATTGAGCATCCTTATGTATTTTGTTTTAAGCTTTGGTATGTATGATGTTGTGTAAGTAAGGTTTGTTCAAACTCTTTGGAGTTCCTTTTGTGTATGAGTATGGTTAGCTTGTGGTTAGATTTAGAGATATGTGTTTGTTTTGAATGTTTGAATGTTTGGATGTCGGATTTCAATTCTGGGATTTTCGCCGTGGAGAACTTCCATGGGTTCACCGCGGCGAACCTATATTTTGCCGCAGCAAGCGCCCCTTTTTGCGACTTCGCCGCGGTCGAGAATGGCTTCTGCCGCGGCAAACTCCTTTTTGCTGCCACGCTGAGATTTGTTTTAATTGCAATACTTTTCGCTTTTATCTCACACGACTATCCCGACTGGTCACCTTGGGATTAGCCTTGGGGTCGGGTCTTGTACCTAACATTCTTCGATATCAGGAATAGATAGTTGGGCTCTGAAAACAGGGTCCAACATCTTTTGGTATTAGAGCTTAGGCTTTTCCTAGGCTTAGAATGCATAATAGTAGGAATTGTATGCTAAGTGATTATTTGTTGCATTGCGAATTGATTGATTGCATTAAGTGACATGCATATCATGCATACTTGTAGGAAATAAGATTAAAATGAATTGTAAACTAATCCTTAGTGTTTCTAATTGAAGGAGTAAGATGCCACCTCGTAGAAGAACACGAAGAGTTCTGCAAGGATCAGTCGCACTTGATTCTCCGACCAGAGAGGAGAGCACAGATGAGTCGGTAGCCTCAGGAAATGCTGAGGCTTCTGTAGGGCAAGGTAGTGAGCCCTCTTAGTGCCCAAAGCGGGAGTCGCCAGTTCTGCAAGAGCAAGTGTCTCCATTAGATTCGAGAATGTTCCAAGCCTTTACTCAGGCATTTGTCCAGCCCATGGGTTAGATGTCACAGCCTTCTACTCCAGCTCCAGTGAAGAAGGGGAAACAGTTTGATAAGTTGAGGAAGTATGGGGCAGTAGACTTCTATGGGACCACTGATCCAGAAGAAGCTGAGACATGGTTGAGAAAAACAGAACGGGTATTAGAGCAAATGGATTGCGAGGATGATAAGAAAGTGGTATATGCTGCTAGTTTGCTTCAGGGAGATGCTCTACATTGGTGGGAGAGTATGCCAGGGAGCCAGATGAGACCGTCAGTGTTGGGATGGAAAGACTTCCTAGCCACTTATAAGAAGAAGTACCTGTCTGAGGTGTATATTCAGCAGAAGCAGAGGGAGTTTCTGAGTCTCACCTAGATGGAGATGACGGTGAGCAAGTATGAATGTTGGTTTACACAGCTATCCTGATATGCAGCTAAGATGATGATGAGTGAGGCAGCTAAGTGCCGTAGGTTTGAATAGGATTTGCATCTAGCCATCAGAGAGAAAGTAGTGGTGCAGAACTTTTGTGATTTTCAACAGCTAGTTGAAGCGACACTGAGGGTTGAAAACATAGAGAATATAAAGAGTACTGTGAACAAAAAGAGAAAGGGAAGAGAGCAGCTCAAGAGGGGAGGTAGTACTAATACTCCTATGCCTGAAAGGAATGCCAGGACCTTCCTTGGGCAATCTGAGGAATGGATCAGTAGGGCCAGCAGGTCCAGACAGATGAGGACTCCTACTTATTCTCATTAAGCCTCTAAGGTAGGAGGCAATAGAAAGGGAGAAGGGGACAAGTCATCCGTCCCTAAGTGTGATCATTGTGGCAAGTTCAATGGAGGAGAGTGTTATAGATTGACCGGAGCTTGTTTTAAATGTGGAGAGAAGGGGCACATGACCAGAGAATGTCCTCAGTATGCCAAACAGGAGAGAAGTCAGATGCAAGTTTCCAAGAGATCTGAAACTATGTGACACAAGACTACAACTAAAGTGGGCAGTTTTGATACAGCTAAGAGTCTGAGCCTTCCAGGGAGACCAAGGAGGCAGGCACCAGCTAGGGTGTTTGCAATGACATGGGAGGATGCAGAGACCGCTCCAGATGTTGTGACTGGTACAGTTAAATTATTTGATGATGATGTGATTGCTTTGATTGATCCAGGTTCTACTCATTCGTTTGTGTCATTGAGTAGAACTGTGTGTGGTAGAAATCTGAGCCCATTGGATACTCCGTTACTGGTTAGTACTCCAATCGGCTAGTATATTGTGATTAGTCAGATTTATAGAGATTGTGAGATACATATTGGAGGAGAACAATTAGTAGTGGATCTAATGCCATTGAAGATGGGAGGATTAGATATGATTTTGGGTATGGACACCTTAGAGAAGTATAATGCCAACTTGGATTGCAAACGGAAGATAGTAGAGTTCGATTTGGGCAACGGTAGAAAGGCGATGTTTGTGGGAGACAGAAAGGCAAATCCGAATAGAATTGTTTCGGCCCTGACAGCAGAGAAGATGATGAGGAAAGGGTGTGAAGCATTTTTGGCCTATGTGGTAGATACAAAGGCAGATGGAGGAAAGTTAGAAGACATACCTATGGTCGTGGAATTCCCGGATGTCTTTCCTGAGGAATTACCAGGACTACCGCCACCTAGGGAAATTGAATTTTCCATTGAACTTCTTCCGGGCACAACGCCAATATCAATTCCGCCTTATAGAATAGCTTCAGCAAAATTGAAGGAGCTTAAGTGTTGGGACCCAATCTCGGAACCAGACCCCAATCGGAAAAGCGGAATGGAAACGGAAAGCGCGGCAAAGAATACGTGCAGAAACAAACGAAGGAATTTATATCTGAATGAATCAAAAGCAAAACGAATAGCAAAGAACGGAAACGAAAGAACGGAACATAAGCCGAAAGAACGAAATACGAAGCGAAACGGATTAGAAGCAAAACGAAAACGAAGCAAACAAACGGTTCAATCGAACTGAAGCGCAAGTCCGACATCCACGAACAGACACTTTCGAAAAGCGTCGCGTTGGAAACCTTTAGACAAAGCCAATCTGAATCGGTATAATTTTTTTTTCACTCTTATTCAATTTATCTCTATTCACTCTTATACAAATCAAAACAATATAATTTTCCCATGGAAATTTCATCCTCATATAACACTCAAATTGTATAATTCGTCTTAAACTCAATCTCATCTTTAACAAAACTTATTCTTATTCTATTCTTTGCCATAAAAAAATTTCAGCAGCATAACGGCAGTACTTTAACACAACCCAAAATCTGCAAAGAGATTTTGCACACTTCTAAAATTTCCCAAACAAAACTCCAAATCATCGGACCTCCCGTCCGGAAATCCAAACACAAACAAACACAATTCTATAACTAACACTTCAATAATTCTCATTCATCAATAACATCGATCCCAAACATAATTTAATTCCATTCATATTCATCTCAAAATACTGTATCAATACATAAATCAATCCAAACACAATCCAAAAATATTCATATACAAAATCCATACTTCATACACAACTCAATTCCAAACATAAATGCATACTTTCTTTACATTCCGAAATAAATACACTACAAACTTTAATGGCTTTTTAAGCCATATACAATACCAAAGCCACAAACCGAAATTTTACAAAATACAAAACAAACAAAATCGAATGGACATCTTGACTTTCCTTCATCCAATCTCCTGCTCGATACCTGGAGATGGAGATGAAAGGGGGTGAGCTAGACAGCTCGTGGATAACATATTTATAAATTGAAAGATAAGCAAAAATCATTTCTAAAAACAATTGCCATTTAGCAAATTTTTCAAAAACACTTATTTCTTAAAACTTTCCACATTTTCAAAACATTTAAACTTAATTTCCAAAAATTTCTCGATTTCAAAACTCAATTTCTCATTCCTTCAAAATTCTCAAAATTTTCCCAAATCATGTACAATTTCGAAAACATGAATGCATCACATTATTGACAAAAATCAAAAAGCATATAACATATCAAACGGTTTGGGTCGATCCAAAACGAAACGTACTGCACATTCCCGCATAGCGGTCCTGTGCAGCCGTGAACAGAACGTACTACACCTTCCCGCATAGCGGTCCGGTGTAGCCGTGAACTTATGGGAGTCCGAAATCGGAGCTCCAGTGCCACTAGCGGGCAGGCGGGAGAAGCCTTTAAAAATGAGACAGTGCACTGACTCAACTTATAGGACCTAACCAAACCCACATAACACATAATTCATAGTCAAAAATTGAATTGCCCGAAGGCACATTTTTTTTTTCATATCTTGCCATATTCGAACATAAAGTCACTCACAAATGTCACAAATTCACACAGTAAAATGCGCAACATCCACAACAAGGAATGCAACAATTTTTCATAATTTATCAATATTGATAAATTATGAATTTCAGAAATTATTAACACATTCAAACACAATCAATTTTATCAAGATCATTCAAACATCAAAGAATGTAGCAATTTTCATGATTCATTCATAACTAAAGAATTTTGGAAATTTCATCAATTTTTATCAAATTATCCAAAACGATTGTAGAAATTTATCCAATCATTCTAAAACCTCAATTCTTGATTTTTCAAAAACATAAACAATAATTTTTCAAAATGTTTCTCATTCTTGATTTTTCAAAAACTCATACAAAGCTTATAATTCAAAAAATAAACATATTACCCACCTCAAATCCTTGCTAGGAACTTGTCGAAAGCATCAATTCTCCAAAGTCCTTCTTTCCTCAAATTTAAAATTCCCTCTTTCCTCCTCCATTTTCGGCCATGTTCAAGCTCCATAGGAGACTTTCATCTTCTTCCTCCTCTTTCCTCTTGAAAAGCATCGAAAACCCCTTAGAATCGTGTAGAAAAACTGAACCTCTTCTCCTTCTTCTTCCATCCGACGCTTCTCTCCTCTCTTTCTCTCTTCTCTCTTCGTTTTCTTTCTTTCTTTTGTCAAAGTGTCGTGCTCCACTTGATAAAAACGACAGCTCCTTATGTCTTACAATGCCATGTCATTTAATGAATGACTAATGACCAAAGAGCCCCTCCATAAAAGCCTTCTAACTTACCTCTTTAAGTGGACTTCCCAATATGCTCCTAACATTCATTTTACTTCAAGCTACTTTAGGACAATTTTCTAATCATCAATTTGAAGGAATTTGCCAAAACTTCCTTCTAGAGTAATGTTCCTCTAAGTCTTAATTTCATAATGCCACAAAAATAATTTAATTTGGTGCACTACACCAAGAGTTATAGTCTAAACATCTCAGACTGTCATTGTGCTAACACATTTTCCAGCGCTTTACTTCCATCCGAAAATTGACAATCTTAGAGACTGAATTAAAATTCACTTTCTTCAGACAAATTGTAGCCTTATCTTTATAGTTTAATCCAAATCAAGAATCACTTCTTTTGGATGACTAGAGCACAAATTATGGCCAAAATACTTTCAAATTTTTCTAATCCAAGACTGAATACTAATCTGAACTTCAATTCAGAAATTGAAAGTCTTAGGGGTTAAATTGAAATTCAAATCCTTCATAAGACTTGTAGCCCCATGTCACTATTTTATTTTGCCTCAAGAAACAACTCAATCGTATCTCCACAGATCAAGAATTTCTCAAAACACTGAACCATGTTCAGAAAATTTTCAACTCACTTTGATTAAATCAATCACCCTCAATTTAATCTTTAAAAAAATCATAATTTTTCGTGAACAGATAGAGGAAAGTCTTAGGAATCCAACGCTTCAAAAACCGAGTCAATCAGATGTCGGATGGAAAAGATATAAGCGAAAGAGTGGAAGAATTTCAAATAATTCAAAATTGGAGCCGCACTGTAGCAGACGATTCGCGGTCGCGAGCCGAAGAAAAATAGCCGGCTCACAATCGCGAACGGCTCTCGATTGCGAACCGAAGGAAACCGAAGCCTCGCAGTCGCGACGGCTCGCGAGTGCGAGCCTCGGTGAAAAACGGCCAGCTCGCGATCACGAAATGGCTCGATTTTCTTTCTTTTCCTTTTTTTTAAAAACACTGAATTTCAAAAATTCATAACTCTTGATCCCGAACCCCAAATTGAACAAATTTAGTACCAATAGAAAGCTTAAAGGAAGCTCTACAACTTCCATGAAGAACTCAAAAGCCAAATCCATCTCTAAAGTGATCAAATTTTAAATCAAAGATTCTATCCACTAATAATCATACCAAATTAGTAACAACAACTGGTAAAAATCATAACTCCACCTTCCATGGTCCAAAAATTGCATACTTTACATCAATGTCAAGATAAAAACATCATCTAAAACTTTCTTGAAGAACTTAATTACAAATTCAACCTCTAAGTAGGTCAATTTTCCAATCAAAGTTTCAGCCAGATAATTTGTCAACCTACACCACAACCAACTTCACAATTTCATATCGTCCAATTCTCACATCCAAAAATTACATACTATACATCATTTTAAAGCTATGCAAATTCTCTACAACTTTCATGTAGACCATTTACTCCAATTCAAACCACATCAGTACGACGATTGGCCTCAAAACACTGCACACACAAATCTATACTTAATAGCATTTTTCCAAAACAAAGCCAAATACACTTAACTTCGAAAACTCATAACTTTTGATCCCGATATC
>JAOTBA010016548.1:0-10326 GCA_025629845.1 Erythroxylum squamatum
CACATAATCATGCATTTCACAACTTGAAAACGGATTGCCCAATGGCACATTTCAAAAACTTAATTTTCATAAGCATGTAATATTTCAAACACATTTCCATCATCATTTCACAATTCATCAACCAAATTCACATAGCAATTTCTCAAATCATTCAAAAGCAATGAATGCAACAATTGTAACAATTTCTCAAATCAAAAGCAATGAATACAACAATTATGGAGTAATTTGAAATCATTTTATTCTCTTGACTCAAAAGCAAACTTTAGTGACTCATTACTCAATTATAAATATCGAACCCACCTTATTTCCTTGCGCAATACTTGTTTAAAATGCCTATACTCCCCTTGCTCCTCTTGTCTCTCTCTTGATTTTCTTCACAATGTCAAAATTTCCAAATCAATAGTGATTCTAAATTGAAAAACCCATAATACATAATCACCAAAATTGATCTTAGAAAACTTAAACCCATACATTTCTTAAGCTATATAAACCAAAACCCTTTCAACCATCCAATAACTCAAACATACTCTGACCTTGATCCTTCACCAAATGAAGAGTTTCTTGGCTTGAATGGAAGCTCTCATCATCCTCTTCCTTTGTCCTTCTTGAATCAACTTCAAAATCCATCTTAAAAACTAAGAAAAAACAAGACCTAGCTTTTTTCTTCTTTCTTCTTCCTCTCCTCTCTCCACCGAACTCTCTCTCATTCTTCTCTCTTTTCTTTGTTCTTTTCTTCTAATTTTTGTGCTTGCTTCTTCCTTAAATGCAAGCCCACTTGTCTTATTACAACTTTACCATTAATGAGAGCAAAATTGTTGGACCCCATTTACGAAGCCCAACTATCTGGAGTCATGCTTGCATGAGTGGGTTCCCTTATAGGGTTACTTCATTAACCCTCAATAGGCATCATCAAATTTTCCTCAATATTTATTCAATGGCGTGCCCATACAAAACAATTACCATAAACAAACTCCTTTCCCCTAATTTAGAACAGATTCTGGTTTCATCCTATAAGAGTGGAATGCCTATACCAGTCGAACACCAAAATTACAAATTGCCCTCCACAAAGAAATTGCAGCTATAAGTCTCTAGTTCGTTTTGAAGCAAGAATCATCTCAAGCGGAGCTCTACAGCTTAAGATATACTTAAAAAGCTAAAGCATGCACATACCCCAATCATGCTCTCTCAACCGACCCATCACTTTCCCTCCATAAAACTTATTCAAAACCACTCCAAAAGATACCAATTTTCATGGAGAGGTAGGCAACGATGTTAGGAATCCATTGCATCAAGAATCACTTCATTTGGAGGTCGGGTGAGGAAGTTATGGCCAAAAGAATCCAACACATTTATGCCCTTACTCGTAGTGTACATGTCTTGGCGCAAATGCCATAACTTTGCTACAGATGTCTGATCGATTACATTTTTGGACCATTTGAAAGAGGACCTCGAGATCTACAACTTTCATGCAGAACTTGAAGTGAGATTTGGCCTCTAAAAAGGGTCAAGAATAGATCAGAAGAAGGAAGCAAAAAGTCAAACTAAGACGAAGTAAAAGTCAAACTAAGACGAAGATGACGTCATACTAAGACGAAAAACTAAGACGAAGCTGATGTCATACTAAGACGAAGATGGCGTCATACTAAGACAAAAAACTAAGACGAAAAACTAAGACGAAGCTGACGTCATACTAAGACGAAGATAATGTCATACTAAGATGAATAACTAAAACGAAAAACTAAGACGAAGCTGACGTCATACTAAGACTGATGCAATCAAAAGGGCATAACTTTCACTATAGATATCGGATTAAGGTTATTCTTAGACCATTTTAAAGAAGACTTCTAGACCTACAACAGCCATGAAGACCTCAAAAACAACTTTTGCCTCTAAAAAGGTTAAAATTTTCAATCCATGTAGCTGTCCCGAAAGTTCACCCTATGCAGCAACACAAACTTCAAAAGATCATAACTTTCCACTACGCTATCCAAAACTTACAAACTTTATATTGTTAGAAAGTTGGAATGACCCTCTACAACTTCCAGGAAGACACTTTTTACCAGTTCTGCCTAGATCATTCCAGATTTTTCCTTGAACACAGAACACAATTTCTACCCTTATGGAAAAATGAACAAAGCAATGTCGAAACTTGAAAAGCCAGAAACAAACTTAATGTATTTGTATTTCATTCGCATCAAAATAAGTGTTTTTCAACACTTTAGTGGGCATTTCGAGCCACCTTACAACATGATCCAAAATACATACTTTTGTGAAATTGTCATTTCTTAAAATGCAACTAAAGCCTTGATTTACAAGATTAGCTTAAAAAAATACAACAATATTTCAAAAGTGGAGTGATGCCTTGGCCCTTGACTATTCAATCTCTTGCTCAGGGCCTGCTTATGGGGAGGAAAGTGGGGGTGAGCTTAAAGCCCGTGGGTAACAATTTTACAGTTTGTAACAAGCAAAGTCATTTTAAAACATTTTTACTTCAGAAATTCATGTGTATGCGAATCATGAATGCATTACTCCTACCAACTCGTTAAGAACACATAAACATATCAAATGGTTTGGATAAGTCCGAAGCATGATGCACTACACATTTCCAATGAAATGGTCCTGTGTAGTTGTAAATTCTTGAGGGAGTCCTTGAGGGAGCTCCATGCCACTAGCAGGTAGGCGGAAGAAACCTATACTTGGGTCAACGTGCCCGTGACAGTTCTTGAGGGACTACTACAAACCCACATAACACATAGATTTCAAAATCTTGTAAGCTTGATGCCCAAAAAGGCACATTCTCTTGAAAACTTGCTTTTCATATGCTTGTTATATCTTAAAAACCATTTCCAAAAGTATGGTTTTGATAATCATGCATCATTTCAAAGAATCATTTTAGAAACAACTTTTCATAAATCATCACACAAATCATGTATAAGCATATAGCATAATCTTGCGGCATTTAAAAACATTATATGCATATGAATGAGGTAGTTGCAAAATTAATTACTGTCATTTATTGACAGAAATCTTTTATTAGCTTATCACCTAACTATAAAACTGAAACCCACCTTGAAGTCCTTGATTATGGCTTGTTCAAAGATACCTCTCCTCTTGCTCCTCTTGTCCTTCTTGATTCCCTTTTTAACATAAATACAATTCCCAAATCAATAGGAATTTCCAAATGAGAACGCAAAGAAACTAATGTATAAATTGATCTTAGAACACTTAAACCCATGCATTTACTAAGCTCTTGAAACCAAAACGTTTCCAAAAATCCTAAGCCTTAAAAATGCTCTTACCTCAAATCTTCACCAAATGAAGAAATGCTTGGTTCAAAAGAAAGCTCTTATCTCCCTCTACCTTTTTCCCTTCTTATACCACACCTAAATCTCTCTAGAAGGCTTAGAAAAGATGGAACCCTAGCTCAACTCTCTGGTTTCCTCTCAACCACCGAAACTTCTACTGTCTCTCTCTTTGATTTTGTTATTTCCCTTCTTCCTTTCCCAATTTCGTTTTTCACCTATTTAGGAAGAAAACAACACTTCTTTTTCCCCATTTTACCCTTAATGATAAAGGAAAGTCCACCTTGCCCTTGCTTCAATGCCTTAAGGTTTTTAAACTTAAGTGATTTGCCAAAATTGGCCTTACACTCTCCCTCTACTTTAATAGTTCAACGCCTTTAGCCCATGTCATATCATCTTACCCACATTAACATGCTAATTAATTGCAACATAAATAATCTAGCAAGACCCCAAAATTAATCTAATCATGCTTATAAAACAAATTCAGGGGCCAACATAAAAACTCTTACCTTTTGACATCAATGGAATAAGATTTGCATTTGGCTTATGATTTTCTTTCAAGTTTACACATTCCATTGTTTAGTTTGCATAAGGCAAAAGAAGTTAGTGTTCGGACTCCAGGGAAAGATCTGAATTAATCTAGGTAGAAATAGGCAAATGTCCCTTCTGGAAAGTTGAAGGTCTTTCTCTTAGCTTTCCAATGGTATATAGTAGGAAACTTTTAACCCAGATGTTCAAACCTTAGGGTACTTAGAAGGGGAATTGCTTAGGAGTATCAAGTGATATCATCTATAAAGACGTATCATCTGTGATGACGTCACATCGTCTGTGATGACGTCATATCGTCTATAAGGATGCATCTTCTGTAGGGATGCATCGTCTGTAAAGTTGTATCGTCTGTAAGGACGATTCGTCTTAAGCGTTGCATCGCCTTAAGTTGACTTTGCTTCGTCTTAAGTTGACTCCGCATTCGTCTTAAGCATTTCATCGTCTTAAGTTAACTTTGCTTCATCTTAAGTTGACTCCGCATTCGTCTTAAGCGTTGCATCGTCTTAAGTTGACTTTGCTTCGTCTTAAGTTGACTCTACAATCGTATGCTTCTCGCATTTGTCTGCCTTAAGCTATCGTCTGCTCCCGCATTCGTCTGCTTCTCGCATTTGTGTACCTCATGCTATCGTCTGCCTTTTGCTTCGTCTACCTTCCGCATTCGTCTGCTTCTTGTTTCATCTGCCTTTTTGATTCATCTACTTTTGCTTCGTCTGCCTTCATGCTATTTTTTGCTCCATATTTAACCCTTTAGATGATAGAATCTGTCCTCGATATCTTCATGAAAGTTGTAGATCTCGAAGCCTTCTATCAAAGCGTCCTAAGATTACTCTAATTTGCTATCTCTAAGGGCAATTATGCTAATTGCCCTAAGATAGGGGCAATATGATTAACGATTTAGACATACTTGATTTTTTTAGCCATAACTTCATCATCCGACCTCCAAATGAAGTGATTCTTAGAGCGATAGATTCCTAATACATTTTTCTATTCTCCATAATAAAGTTTTGGCTAATAAGGGTTCGTTGAAATAACGCTACAAGGTAGTAGCCATAACTTTGTTATGGGATCTCCAAATGCAATAATTCTTGTCTCTAAATAAACTAGAGACATAGAGCCTCATACGTTCTGAATAAGTAAAATTGAAATTCAAATTTGGACTTTCCTAGAATCGATTCAGAAATAGGAACAATGTATAGTTTTAATGTTTGTCCTGGTAGGGGCACGTCACTCTTGTGGGATACGCGTTCAGATGTCATGTAATACATTGGGCCCATGACCCACGAGGGCGGGGTGTCCAACATTGCTCTTATTACTCATCATCATCATCAAAATCAATTTATAATACCTTCTCTCATGACTACTATAGACCTCGTTATCTACTTAACCATCAGTCTAAAGGGATTAGTGGTTCTTGAGCTTGAACTTAAATTAAAGAGTGTGTTTGTACCTATAACTAATCATCACAACCTAGTCCAAGGCTAGAATCACCAACAACATGATGAAATAATGACCTCTTGTGAGTATAATAGTTATGTCTTAAGCTATGACGATCATGTGACAACGATATACGAATATTATTCCATAGTGAACTATAATGTGACAATGATATACGAGTGCTAGAGAGAGCTTTCTTCATCCTTTCCTTTAGAAAATATTTTATTCTATATTCTTTAATAATTAACAATGTTATCTAGTTTGCTGGTAGTAATCAACTACAGGCTCTTATAATTATGATTCTTTCTTTTTAATGAGTGTGATATTCATATAATTCTTTATATTTTTATGATTGTTTTTCTTAAGTCAAACTTATTGCAATAGATGAGTCATTAGCCATATTATATTAATATTAAATCTCACTACTTATATTAATAAGTTTCATATCAATAAGCATCTCACAAAATATTTATGCCAGCATCATCCTCATAGAGATAATGATAAGAGCAATCTTAAACTTTTTGCCAATCGTTAAGGGAGAATTTGAACTTTTTGTATATTAGTGCTCAACGCAAATGATTCTAATAGAAGATTAAATTGTTTAGGCTTCAGTTCCAAAATCGCTAAAATAAAGGTTTTTACATTTCAAATTTGAAATATAGGGATTTATCCTACATTAGGTTAAACATAATGGTTTATAACAAAATTTATACACTGGAGTTCAAAAAGAGTCGTTTATGACTTGTATCATTAAGGTTTGATCTTTGATGGTTTCTTGTTTACCTTTCAATGTCTAAACTACCATGAAACAGGCATATAATGGTGTATTTGAACTTAATTAAGGCTAAAATTGAACCTAGTTTGATGTTAGATTTATTGATTAAAGATTGAATAAGGTTTGGATTTGTAATTGAAGTGTAACTTAAGGAAGATGTTATTTAATATAAAAGTGTCTAACTTTGAAACTTATAAGTTGTTAAAGGAATGAGGTATACT
This sequence comes from Erythroxylum squamatum, assembly GCA_025629845.1. Classification (NCBI taxonomy): domain Eukaryota; kingdom Viridiplantae; phylum Streptophyta; class Magnoliopsida; order Malpighiales; family Erythroxylaceae; genus Erythroxylum; species Erythroxylum squamatum. Next base: position 6,282 of record JAOTBA010016548.1, read on the forward strand.
TATGAATGTTAATGTGATTTAAAGAACAAGAATAATGGGTTAGTTGTAAATGTTTGTGAATTGGGAACTTGTGTGGATACATGTAAAGTGTAGTTACTTATTGTATTCATTGGTGCATTATTGTAAATGCATATGTACATAAGACATGTTAAGTTTGATTAAATGTGAATGAATATGTTCAGTTTGAGCAAAGTTGAGTAAAGACATATGATATTCACTACATCTTTTACTTGTAATTCTGAAATCCAAAATGGTTTGTTTTAAAACTACTAAGTCCTAGTTATGGCTAAATAGGTATGCCTAGAAGGGTCTGCAGTTGCTTCTGTATCTACACACCTCTGTGTCTCCTGTAACTAGACACTTCGGTGTCTTCTGTACTAGACACTCTGGTGTCTTTTGATTTTAGACACTTCAATGTCTTCTATTTCAGAGACTTAAGTCTCTTCTGTTTTTGAGATACCAATCATAGGTATCTTCTATTCTAGTCCCATTACCCACTTCTAAAGAAAGGAATAGTAGGCTAATCTGTTTTGTGTTTCGATATATGATCTGATCTAATACAAGATAAGTTTTGATATGATAAAAGTTCTTTTTTGTTCTGACATAAATATATCATGTTCTGAGACTTGTACATTATGTTCTGAGGTAAAGATGTTCTGTTTCTGGTACTTATATGATTTGTTTTGATGTGCTGCATTCTATTCTGATGCATTTATGATATGTTCTATTGCAATGAATAATCTAATTACTTTTTTGATTTGAACAACTAAAGATTTCTTATAATATGAGATGATTCAGTGAATGTTAATGTTAGACGACTGTTAGAAGCAGTCGCCAATCTGTATCTTGTTTAGTTATTCCCCACTAAGCGATATGCTTAGCAAAGTGGTTTTGCCTCCGTATAGGTTTTGATAAGAAGATTTGAAAATGGGACAAAGACAATCGCAATGGCAAAGAAGGATGTGTTTTATTTTGGGAAATGTTCAGTTTGTTTTTTAATTGTACTCAATATGATAGGACATTTTGTATCTTGTGTGTATGGTTTGTAATAACCTTAATACAGGATGGGATTTAAATTTAAGGTTTGTATTTCATAAGTACAATGTGTATGATATGTTCTACTTATAATTCAACATCTAATGAAATGTAATGTATGTTTATCTTATTTTCTTTCAAGTGTCAGAATGCTATGGATGGTTTTAGTACTGTTTTGTGTTGCATCTGTATATCCTCTCAGGGGGTATTCGAGGGTTACATTGAGGATATTTGATGTGCATGAAATATATGAATATTTTATTAGTTATTTTGTTTCAATTAAATTTTATATTGCCTAGTTTTACTTAGTTTATGATATCTTTGTAGATAATTATCCAAGTTGGACATCAAGACGATATTATTCAAGAATTAAAATAAATTCATAATTTTTAAAGGAACATTATCTAACACACAACCATGTGCAATCCCATGTCTTAGAAATATCAAATACAATAAGTGACACTGCCTTAGCCATCACTATGTAGGAGATTTTGTGTAAGTCATGAAAACAACAATGAAATCCACAGTGGAGGGATATGACTTTGTTACAAGCTATGTATTCATCTTCAAAGAAATAATAAAATACACTTCTTCAAGATATGATTGTACCAAAATGCCATATCTATTACCCTAAGAAGCATTGAATATCCATGGTTTAGGCCATGATCATAAAGCATACTATAGAGCCTCGAACTTTCCCTTCTATTGGTTTATAAATTTTATTCTACATGAATATTATTTCTAAATGAATAGTGAACTCGGGTAAACAGTATTTTCATTTCAATAGGGATTTTGAGGACCTAACCCCCCAAAAAAAAGTGAAAATAGCCAGAATAGGTATTAGAGTCAAATGACATTGAAATGGATCGAAAACAAGTCCAATCCAATGAATTTCGAGAATTTTATAAGTTTAGAACAAAAATGCTCTTTTTGGAAAATAATGGGTATTAATGATTTTAAACCCATTCAAAATTTTTGAGGCATCTAATTATTAAGTATTGATCCTAATTAAAGTATCCCATGGTCAATTTGGTGGTGAGATGATTATGGAATATTTTTTAGATTTAATCTAGTTTATAGGTGTAGTAATCCATGAAAGGGCGAATTAGTCTTTCTACATTAATGGAGTTAATTAGTAAATTTTAAATAACTCACATTTATTGACCATTACAAGACTCCATATGGTTTAAGAAACATTAAATTAGATGATGATGAGTCATTTAAGATGTTTAATAAGAAAATGACATGTGTAAAGTATTAAGTAGTATAAAAAGGCAAAAGAAGACAAATTTTGGTTCATTTGAAAGGAGGATTCGTGAGAACCAAAAAGAAAGAGAAAAGAAGAGAGAAAGAGGGAGAATTCATCCAAAGAGAAGAGGAAGAAGAGAGGTGCCATTTTTGGCGGATTTGGAGTAGAAATTGAAGAAATCTTGACCTAGGATTGGTGTTCACCAATTTCTTAAGAGATTAGCAGAAAAAGTGGTAAGTTTTTCATAGTTTAAGTTTTTTATTTTGTGGATTTCATATGGAATGGATTTATTTAAGATCAAAGGTTGTTTTTGACTTTTATGGAGTAGACAACAAACCTGAAGCATGTAAAGGTTGAAAACAACAAAAGTGAATCAAGAAATCAAGGTTAGGATTATGATTTTCGTGATATGGATTTGATGTCAATGAAGTAAAGAAATGAAAAAAGGATTGAATTAGAATTGTTTTGAGTTCATTTATGTGTAATGAAGAGAAGATGTGCTAAGAAAAATGGAAGGATAGTGAAAGAGTGGTGTATTTGGCCAAGCTATTAAATATTGGAGGAAATTTGTAATTTTTGATTTGATCAGTTCAAATGATGCTTGGTATGGACCTTAGGTGAAATGTGTTGAAAAGTTTGAAAGAAAGTGGAATAGTATATATATATGTGTGTAGTGAGAACAATTCGGCCCTAAAGAGGAAAGTAATTGACATGTGATTCGTTGAAGTTCAATTATAGTTAAGGTGTAAATAACTTGAAATCTTAAGGTTGTTTTCATGAAAAATCAAATGGAAAAAGTTAGCGTGACCTATTCGGCCATATTATGATTTAAGCGGATGGGATGATGTTTAAAAAAAGTTTTAAGTAAATTTCGGAGTTAGATTCTAAAATGGAAACTAATGGAATAACATATGGTAGTTAAGACTGAATTGATAGTTGTAATGCTTTATTTCCTATAATGGAAATACATGATTAAATGACTTATAAATTGTGTAGGTCAAGAAGAGACACTCAACAAGTGAGCATACTTGGCGATAAACGACAAAACTGTGAGTGTATCTTTAAACTGATTTTATGAAAGACAAATGGTTTCTATTTGATCATGAAAAGTATGTTTATGAATAAGTTCATTGGTGTTGCTATTTGAATTTGAAAGCTAATTTTTATGAGATTAATATATATGCTTTGAGATGGCATTGAATTGAAATTGCATATGCACTGAATTGGCACTACAATGGAATTTGAACATGAACTGAATTGGTATAGAAATGTGGTGCAATTGTGCATATGCACTGAATTGGCACTACAATGGAATTTGAACATGAACTGAATTGGTATAGAAATGTGGTGCACTTGTGTATTAATTGTTGTTTAGGTCTCCTTATACATATGATTATATTGATCAGAGTATGTCCTAACGTGCATGGCAGAGTCTGGGAGAGTGTCTGTCACTAACGGTGGGTGGTATCATGTCTATCAGTATGTCTTGTGAGTTGCCCTCTACACGTATGGAGTATATATTGTGCTAGCACTGTTACGGGTAAGCGATGCAAAACCAGCTTTGTAACTACTAATTTATATGTAGTGTCAACATCGTTATAGATAAGCTATGCAGACACTACAAGAAATTGTATTTTTAGTGAAAGTAAAAGTTGTCACTAAAAGCAGTAATATTAGTCACTAGTATTAATAGTGTCCAATTTTTGAAGTCGTCACCTACCGTCACAAATACCTCCGTCACTAATAAAATAGTGACTAATT
>JAOTBA010016559.1:0-10326 GCA_025629845.1 Erythroxylum squamatum
GGTAATAACTATATATAATGTCTTATATAGGACCTTTCTTAAAGTCCTTTTTTTTTGTAGAACTTCTTTTTTAAGAACTTTCTTAAATTTTATATGAAAAACCTAACTATATAAAACATAAATTACCTAATATTAATTGCTTTGAATATGAAAAACCTAACTATATAAAGGCGTAATATCCTCGAGAAGTATGAGAGAAACTATAAGAAGGAGAAGAAGGACAAAAATAAAACACTTAAAGCCTTAACTTGGGATGACGTAAATGAATCTGAAAGCCAACATTTGGAAGAAGAGATAACTCATATATGCTTTTTTGCTATGGAGGATGATGAGGTAATATCCAACCATAACTCATATGATAGTGATATTGATTTAACATAGATGAATTAGTTGAAAGTATAGAAATCATGAGTAAGAAAAGGAAGATATTATATTCTAAACTCAAGGAAATTTAAAAAGAGTTGGATGCATGCATGACAGAGAATAAAAAAGATGAAAAGTAAATTACATAGCATTAAATTATCTAAAAATTTGATTATTAATGATTAATCATAACTTAGATGCATAAGGTCTAAAAATAAAACATTGAAAAAGAAGGTAAATTCCTTTAAGGACTCTTTATCCAAGATTACTGAAAGGATTGAAAAACTATAAAACATGTTAAGAACTCAAAAGAATTATAAAACATGCTAAAAGCTCAAAAGAATTCCAATGGCAGCAATGAATAGGACATAACTATAGAAATAAAGGCAATTCTAAAATCACATTTGTCAAAGGAAAATATTTGCATAGTCAAGAACTATTGCCTAATGGAACATATGACTATGAAGCATCCGCATCCAAGTATATGGTGCTCATTACACACTACTTAGACTAATCCTAAAAGCAAATATCATGGTTTTATATGGCTCACAACCTAGGTATAAAGTTTAAAACTATCAAGGAAAGAATAGGCATAATTTCTATAATAACATGCAAATTAACCCACACCTCAAAGAAGCATAAATTAATCTTTTATTCATAGTAGGCATCATATTTAAAATCATAGAAAATTTGACTATCTTAGGAGAACATTCAATAACTTTGATGTCTAAAGGAACTTTCCTCATTATTCATACATACATAAAAATGCATATATGTATCGTCATTACTCATATAACGTGGTATGTCACTTTTATGGTAAGTATGGACATACTGATATATTTTTTTTCTTAAACAAAGAATATCCCCTTAAAAGTATATGTTGAAAAGAAGAAGGAACCTAACAACTAAGTAAGCAAGCTTGTTTGGGCTCTTAAAACATATTAATTAACTTAATTTGTAAGGCAATTAGAAAGAAAGAGCAAATAGGATGTAGTGGAGATAATAGTGATTGAATTAAGTATAATTAAGAAGCTTATAAATTTTATCATGATGAATATAACCTTCCATTTTCCAAGAAATTCTAAAATATATTGTTGTAGGATGTGGAGAACTTAGCCACGAAAGACTTTTCAAAAGAGACAATTGTTGAACCAAGTGAGAGAAATGAGAAGGATGACAAGCCTCCAATGAATTGTAAACTTAGGAAGAATCTTTATTCAAATCTCTCGTAAATAACGTTCAATATGAGGTAATTATTATTTCATAATTTAGAAATATGTGATAACTTGCGAATTTAATATGTGATAACTTGCGAATTTAAGTGTAAATCCTTTGTGATGATTATTGGCGTTTTAATTTATGAATAAGGTGATTAATAATTATTTTTAAAGTGTAACCCTTATGATGATTATTGGTGCTTTAATTTATAAATACGGTGATTAATAATTATTTTTAAAGTGTGAACCTTAGTAACTAGACTTAGAGATTATTGTACAAAATGAGGAGACTAAGTTAGAATTTACATTAATTGGAAATTATTTCTCTAAACTTTTGAATAAGAATAAATCTTGCATAATTAGAAGAAAATTAGTTATGTTTGATATGAATTATTTTTTATAAGGCCCTTTATATGATTTAAGTCTTTTTATTGATATTTAGTTGGTTAATATGTGTTTTAATAGTTTTTGTTCAAGTTTTAATGCTTTAATTTGAGTTTTCTTAAGCACTGGTCGACTAATATCTAAATGTGATCGACCAATATCTTCAAAATTCACCCCCCCCTCTTTTTGCTTTCCAGTGACTTTGTTATTTTTTTGGTCACTTTTCTGGTTGTCCAAACAATCACGTTAATTCACCAATATCCTTCAGTGGTCGACTAATGTCCCCACATTTGACTTCCTTCACCTTTCTAGTAAGTTTTCAAGGAGTTTACTTACTTCTCTAGTTGATCACTTCTACACATTGGTCAACAAATATCTTCTAGGGTTCCACCAATATCCCTTTATTTAAGAAAATTTTCTTTCTAGTGAGTTTGTCAATAAAATGGCTTCATATACTAGTTGACCATAATAATCATTGATCAACTAATATAGATTTATGTCGACTAATATAACAAGTTAAAAAAAATATAGCTTTTTTTTCCTCGTCTGTTTAAAATTGCTCTATATATCCTATTCAAGACAAACTCTGATCAACCAGTATAGCCTTGTGGTTAACCAGTCTTCATTATCTAAGGGCTATTTCTTTATCTTTTCTTTTATTTTCCACCTTGTATGTTTATATCTTCAAAATCATAAATGATTCACCCTTTTCTTGAAAAACTTCACCTACCATATCATAAAAATCTCATTAAACTACATCAAATTGAAATTTTGATTATTTTCAAATTTGGAGATTTCCAATCTTTTCTTAATTAAAAGCTTTCTTTTAAATTTATTCCTTTCCACCTAATATGACGGTCCCAAAATTCTTAAACCATAATTATCCAAGTAGTTCCCAAAACATATCATTAATTATCAAATTCCTCATTAGTTCCAAAAGAGAGGATTATTTGTCAAATACAAAAGTATTCTACATAACACAATTACAAGAGTTGTCACATTAAAAAATATATACATTTCAAAAGCTTTACACAAGTAAACTGTTGGTCTCACCTAAACTCCACTTGGTCCGTCTTATACTCTGGGGTTATCAGTAATCACTCGACCTCCTAGTTAAATTATAAAAGGACTTAAGTTTGTTTCCTTTATGTTGATACATCATTTTATTCAATTGCGGTATTTTAGGCCTTTTCATGTTTTTATTTTTGAAATTTTGGGGTTTTCAAAATTATACATTCTTTTATGAAATTAATTGTTGAATATTGCAATTATGTTTTTATTTTTTTACAATTCCAACTTCTCATTTGATCAAAACTTGTCATTAATGCTTTAATAGAATCTTTCAACTTAGGTATAATATCAAAAATGGGGATTCTTCAGATTAGATACAATTGGGGATGTCTCCATCAAAATTAACCTTTTGTTTGGACTTTTTAACTATTCAATAGCACTCTCTAGTAAGAAAGTTTGCCAATTTTGATAAATTCATCTTTTTAACCAAGTTAGCTTGACACATAACACTTTATATTATGCATTTTTGGTTAATATATTTCTTTTTTATTATTTCAAAAATGGGGAGAAAGTGTGTTGATATTAGATTTAGGGGGAGTGATAACATTTATGGGAAGTGATGAAATTTAGAGTGAGTTATTGTTTTATTATTTGTGTATTTCTTGCACTTTATATAATAAGCTTGATTAAATTTATGTTATCTTCATATATGGAACTTTTAATTTTAAATACCTTTTTTATTGATATCGAATTATGCTTTTTATATTGAATTATGTTTTAGGCATGAATTAAGGGGACGCTAATCTCTATCTTAATATTTATTTATGTGCTTAATTTTATTATTATTGTTCTCTAATATAAAAAATGTTTTTTCATCTTTAAAAAGGGGGAGATTGTTGAATTAAGGTAGGTTTCAGTTAATGTTTTAATGATAACAAAACATAATTACTACTAATGTGTTTATATTTTGATGAAAAGAAATATTAGAACAAATGAAGCCATGAATTCAAGAAGATAGTGTATGAAATTTAATAAGGGAAGTTGAAGTTTACGACTAACAAAATGAAGCTCAAAACATAAACAAAAGAAGAAAAAGGCTTATCAAGGTAATTTCACATTTTTTATTATTATTTGTAATCTCACTTTGTTAATTTGATGATCCAAAAGGCTCAGTATACATAATCATTTCATTTAACTTCATTATATAAATATTTTTCATTCTTAAGTGACAATGAAGCTTTTGGTTTTTATATAACAGCCTTTTAATCTTTAAAACTAGTTTTGAGGACTATTTTGGGAAGTGTTTAATTCATATTTGCATTAATCAAATTAAGTTTGAGTATCTGAATTGTTAAAATTATTTTTTGGGTGATTAGTCGACTATATATGTTAGTGGTTGACTTATATAAGTTAAATTCGTTAAATTTGATGTGTTGAGAGCTTATAGTAACATTGATTGATGTATTGGTCCAATAATGTGTCATATTGGTCGATCAATATATATACTAGTCAACTAATGTTCCAACAATAATGAATTGATAAGATCTTATCTTGACACATTATTTTATATTATCTCCTTTGTTTTGAATTTATTTTAGTGCTTAAACATTAAAATTAATGTTTGTTTTTCTTAGGATACGAAAGGTTGAGATTGCATCAAATTGGGATACTTTTGGTGATAATTACAGAATTTGGATAAAGTGAAGAGATTGTTATAGTGGATAAGACTGATCATTAGAAGAGTTCGAGTTAAACTGGAAAACTTCCTTCTATCCTTATCATGTAAGAATTTGATTTTGTTTAGACATTTTTACAAGTTAGAATTAGATTAGGATTAGACCAAAAAACCCTATAAAAGAGATGTTCCTCAAAATAGAAAAAAAGGTTATCTCTTCTTACATTTTTTGCAATTCTTTATCTTTCTTTCTTTTTTTTTTTTATTGGAGCAAAAGTCACGTGTGGCTAAACTCAACTATTCTGATTCAAGGGGATTCAATATTCTAGTTGTAACCTTGTGAGGTTTTATGTTCTAACCTTTTATTTACATTTTAATTCAAGTATTTCTTGTTTTGAGTTCTCATATTTTATGAATGATTAATATTGATTAATATGACAATTTAATTTAATGTTGATTATTCTATCGCTATCCATGAATTCAATAATTCACAATTGTCTTGAAGGATTGGTATAAGTAGCAAATAGATTATTTATGAAATTGCATATTTAACTTATGATAAAAAGAAAACTAAGTTGAATAATTGTAGCTATCTTGATTATTTAATTTAAGGTTAGTGTTTTTCACTAAGCTTATTGCCATCATTTATTTGACATGGAATGTTATCATACCCAGTTAATGGATGATAAGTTTTGATTTAGAGGATGGGTTTGAACCAACTAATTTAGAAAAATTTGAGGCTTATTACGACTATCCTAATATGTTTCGAACTAACTGCTTGAATTGTGAAAATATTCTTTTTAAATCAATGATCAATGTTAAAATTAGATGAAATCTTTCCCCTGAATTAGAGTTTGGTAATCTTGGCTTTCTCACTTTTATATTTAGTTGATTTAATTTGATTTCTTATTAATTTTAATTAATCAATTACTTAAATCAAACCCCTCCTATTTTTAATTTTATTAATTGAAATTAAGAAGCTACTATTTAGTTCTCTTGGGATTTGACTTGGTTCCAAGACTACTACAAGAAGTTTGAAGAATCATAATTATTTTGTGAGCTTAAACAACCCGATCAAAATTTGGCACCATTACCGGGGAACTATTTCAAGTTTCTTAGTTTCTTTGCATTTTTATTATACAATTACTGCTAACCTCTTGTCTTGTATGAATCGTGCTTCTAATACAGGTAAATTACGATACAATCTAGAAATTGAGAAGATAATGCGTCGTTTGAGAAAAGAGACTAAGCAAGGAAGCGGTAATTTACCTTTAGACATGAAAGTTGAAGTAGATCTAACAATTGGTGAAGAATCCAATTTTCAAGAAGCGAACAAAAAGATGGGAAATCTTAACCCTAAAATATTGAGGGAGTTAGCGACACCAAATTAAAATCAACAACCCTTATGCATACAATTTTCAAATGTTGAGGTAGATTTCGAATTGAAATCTGGTTTGATTCACTTACTGCCTATTTTTCATGGGCATGCAAGTAAAGATCCTCATAAATACTTGAAGGCATTTTATGTTGTCTGCTCTGGAATGAAGCCATAAGGAGTGACAGAAAAACAAATTAATCTCAGGTCCTTCCCTAGGAGTGTCCCTTCCCTAAGAGTGTCAAAGGGTCAGGCTGGGTCCGGGTCGTCGATGGCCTGGCTTGGCTCGGCCAAAAAAATTTTTCGTGCTGGCCACAAGCGGCTCGTGACCAGTGGACAGGCCAAGGTCAACCTGCTCGGCCCATCTGGGCCACAGGCAGCCCATCAGGTCTCAATCGGGTTAGTCGTTTAATATATTTTTTAAATTTTTTATATATTTATTTTAAGAGAATTTGAAAAAGTTATAGTTGTATTTTTTAAAATTCATAAATTATAAATTATAGTATAACCATTTATAGTAAAGTGTAAGATGAAATTACCTATAAATTATACAAAAATATTTACATAAAATAAAAGATATAAAATACGAACCAATATATATGTATTGAAACTATGTATCAATGATAATGTTGTCATAATTATCCCCTACAAACAAGTGAATTTAATTTTAATTTTGTAATTTTATTATAACAATTTATTATAGCGTAAATGTAAAAAATTTATTATCTAAGTACAATGAATTTATTTCAAATATCATTTTTACGTGTTTAATAAATTTTTATATTTCTTTTAAATATGATTTTTTAAAAATAAATTTATTAAGTTTATAATATAATATTTTCAAACTTTTAATGTTTTTACAAATTATGTACAAAACACTTAGTTGATGCAGTTGTTGTACTTTTAGTTATTGTTGATTTTTTTAGTTGTATAGTTGTATAAATATTATTTTATTTTCATATTATATCTATTATTAAAACATCATTGTAAAATTTTATAATTTTATTACACATATTAAAAGAAATTAATTAATATGATGATTAATCTTAACGCATTTAAATTTTTTATTTTATTTTTCATATTTAGACAATATATACATTATACATACATGTATTTATATTAATCTTAAAATGAATTAATCACTTTATTAATCCTAATGTGTCAATTCCAAAAGAATATATATGTAATTGAGTTATAAAAACAAATACTTATAGTATATTATATTGAAAATAGCTATTATTTTATTAAAAATAGAATATATTTTATAAATACTATTGATATGTTTTTATAAATTATTATTTTTATTACTTTTGAAAATAGTTCTTTTGCTTTTTTTTTTAAAATCATTATATTCTAATTAATCTAAATTTCTATTCATTTTTTTTCTCCTTTCTAAATTCTAATATTAGAAGATTCATTCATAAGTCACTCTAATTAAAAGTTTGTTAAGAGCAATTCCTTACTCGAAACTTGATATAAGTTTTACTTTTAATCCTTCTCGTCCTTAGAGTGTTATAAGCATACCATATTTCATAAAATTTATAAAATTTTCACCTTTTTTCTTTTTAATATATATATTATGACACAACTTTAAATTATAACAACATATAATTATGATATAATCAAATTATTAATTTGTCGAATATTAAATTACAAAATATTTATATCTTTTTATTTAAACCACTTAATATTTCACTCAAGTAAAACTATAAGTCATTAAATGAAAGCGTAACATCACTAACTTCTTAATGTTTTAATTAATATTTTAGGTATAATAAGCTAAATATTAACACAAATTGTGTTAAAAATCATTAAGTCAGGTTTAGATTGAAGGGTGATATATACATTTGCATATCATTAATAAGAAAATACATTTTAAAATTAAAATCTTGAGATGTATTTATTGGTATGATTAATTAAGAATTTTAATTCAATTGATTGGAAATTTGTATGAAAAGTTATTAAGTTAACAGTTATAGTTAAAAATTTCAATTCAATTAATTACGAATTTTAATTTTACTTAAATAATGTATTAATTATGATAAGAGAGAATAGATAAAACCAAATTCATTAACCATAGAAAATTTTGTTGTCCACGAATGACTATCTAAATCATTTTACAAGAAATGATATAATTTATAAAATTAAGATAATATCATGTTAGATAGATGGGAGAGTGGAGACTGAGAGAGCATCATCTAATTGACTAATTGTACTTGTTGGTAAGATCGTCTACAGTTTGGATCCAATCATCTGTATGTACAAACATTATATTTAGTAACATACTATTAAAATAAAAAGAATATCTAGTAATGTAATATTAAATAAAAAGAAATTTAAAAATAACTTTATATTCATATATTTGATCAAAATAAACTTCAATTGGTCAATTAATTTCACTAGTCCCTTTTGCATTAATACTTGGACTGTAGGAAAATAGAAAAAAAAATATTAGGTGAGATAATATAAAGATAGATAAAATAAATATATTAAAAAGAAAATAATTTACCATAAATATCTTCATTATTTAACAAACTTTGAGCACACATAAGGGCTTTCATAGTGCGATAATGAAGTCGACCACGGTGAGGAGTAATGACCCGACCACTACTACTAAATGCAGACTCTAAAGCAACGGTGGATGATGGAATAGCTAACAAGTCCCATGCAATGTTTTATAAGATCGAATAATTCTGTGCAGACATCTTCCACCATGACAATATACCGAACGACTCACCTTCAATTTTAGGAACACAATCTGCGGAAAAATGTTTATCTAACTACATCATATTGTAAGAAATCCTAGCCCTTTTCTCTTTCAAAAAATTTGAAAGAGAATCTATCAATAATGGATTAGAAGAAAAGGATGAACTTGAAACTGAAGTCGAAGTTGAACTGCCTGCAGCACTACTAAGATCCCGATCACGAGTTTGTTACATTATGACTTCATAATAATTAAACAATTGATACCATAATTGTTTCATAGTATGTAGACACTCTTAAGCTTTACTAGTGTACAATGCATTGTAAATATATTCAACTCGTCCATCTTGTATCTCAGGTCCAACATATATAATACTGCAACAATATCTCCAACCTTAGACCAATAAGAATTAAACTTCTCTATCATCCGCTCTGCCATAGTTCGAATCACTACATTAGAGTCAAACATCCACAATGATAAAGCATGCTTTATGTTGGATATAGTGCTAAAGACATGGTGCGAAGTTGGATATTTTGTTCCTGAGAATAATTTAGTCTAATCATTGAATAAGTTCAACTTTATACAAAGTTCTCTAGCCAAGTCCTATCGATCCTTTGATGGTACCAAGTATATTGAGAATCCCTTTCGGCTACTCTAATAAATAGTTGAGCATATGGGATTGCCGACTCTAACATCTTAAAGGTTGAGCTCCATCTGATAAGACAATCTAAAACCAACTTCTTTGAATTTAGAATGCATAAAATTTGTGCCACATCTTCAAAAGTTTCAACTCATTTAGGAGTTGCACTCCAATATAAAACACTATTCCGGATACACTCTATTGCTTCCTTTATCTTCTCCAACCCAACCTTCACAATCAAGTTAAGAATATGTGTAAAACAATGTATATGAAATAACCTATCTTCAGCCAATAAGCTCCCAACCCGCATCTTACCCTTCAACTTCTTAATTATAGCATCATTTGTGCTACAATTATCGACTGTGATGGAGGATACTTTGTTGTTGATGTTCAAATTCATCAAATAGTCTTTCAACACGTTTGTCAATTTTGCACTTGTATGTGCCGTCGACACATAAATGAACGTATCATGAAAATGCATACCAACATAAATCATAAATTCATAAAATAATGAAAAAAGTAAATGATAATAATATTAAAGAATATAAATTACCTCAAAATTCTATTACATAACTTCCAATCATTATCAATATAATGTGCTGTCACCGCCATGTAACCCTTCTTTTGGTTATCGACTGTCCACATGTCCATTGTTATGGCAATTCGTCCTCGACACTCGACAATGCTCTTTATGTTTCTCTCTTCTTGTCCTCATAAATTTTGAAAATATCATTCCTCAATGTATTCCGACTTGGAACCTTGAAATTCGGTTCGAGTGAATTAAGAAATATCCTGAATCCCTTGCTTTCAACCATAGCCAATGGTTGTTCATGTTGGGCCCCACACCCCACTTTTCGGTGTTTGGGGGTTATACCCCGGTGTGTGTTTGTGGGTTATACCACGGCACCACAACCTTAATCAGTATTGTCCTCTTTGGCCACGAATCGAACTCGTGAC
>JAOTBA010016579.1:0-10325 GCA_025629845.1 Erythroxylum squamatum
TTTTCAGTTCAACTTTTACATGACTCCTTGTGCACGTTCTCCATGTTTTCTGGTATGGATATGAATACATCCAAGAGTCATTTTTACTTATCCCCGGATGCTAGCTATCTAAGCCATAGGATGAAATTTGTCTCTGGCCTACAGCAGGGTTCTCTCCCTTTTTGGTATCTAGGGATTCCTCTCATTACAGGTCGTCTCACTAGGTGGGATTGTGCTTCTCTGCTAGACAAAATTAACAATAGGATCAATCGCTGGACTCACAAGAGTCTTTCATATGCAGGTAGAGTCCAATTGGTCATTTCAGTCCTCTCTTCCTTCCATGTTTATTGGTCCTCTTATTTTATTCTTCCCTCTTCCATCCTGAAGGACATAGAGGCCAAGCTTAGGAATTTTTTATGGATGGGTAAGGCGGCGTCAAAAACGTCGACTAAGGTTAAGTGGAGTGATATCTGTCTCCCAAAGAGGGAAGGGGGTTTAGGAGTTAAGCATTTGACTACGTGGAATCAAGTTTTGGTAGGCAAAAGGATTTGGAATTTGTTTGTAGATAAGGAAGCTTTATGGGTTAAGTGGGTACATACTATAATTCTGAGGAGGCAAAATTTGTGGAGTGCTCTACCTACTTATAATAGTTCTTGGAGTTGGCGTAAGCTTTTATTAGTAAGGGATAAGTTGTGTCCTCAATTCAGATTTAGGATTGGCAATGGTATCTCTACTCTTTTTTAGCAGGATCCTTGGAACCCGTGAGGTATACCGAGGACCTTGACTACACCGGGAGCGATCAATGGCTCAGCGCTCCCACTGTCAACTCGGGTGACTGAAGTAATAAATAATGGTAATTGGAGATTGCATGAGGTTTCTATGGACATCATAAGGCACCTTGATCCTCCTGGGTATGTCCCCAATCCCTCCCTACTCGACTGTTTGGAATGGCTAGCTAGCCCCACTAAAAGATATACCAATGTCTCAGCCTACCAACTTTTGCGCCCCCTACCGGATGTTCCTTGGTATAAGTTGGTCTGGTCTAAATATTGCCAACCTCGATGCTCCTTTACCTTATGGCTAGCATTCCTACAAAAGTTGCAAACTAGGGACAAACTACCCTACCTATACACACCCAATCACTGTTCTCTGTGCATCGTTGCTAATGAATCCATAGACCACTTATTCTTTGAATGCCCCATTTCTAAAACTATTTGGGACTAATGCCTCACCCACTTCCATTTGCCCTTTCTTAACCAGCCTAAACTTCCAACAATCCTCTCTTGGTATAACATTGCTTCCAGTACCGGGCTGTCGGCATTACCTTATTTCTCTCTCATTCTATCCATGACCGTGTACCTCATATGGACTGAGCGTAATGCTAGAACCTTCAAGAATGAAGCCATGGATGTGGAGCGGGTATATCTCGGGGTAATCTCCCACATTAGAGAGCATCTTAGCCTATTCACTGAGGCGAGTAACTATTTTATTTTATTGTTGGTTTTCACGAACTTGCAGGTTGGGTTCCCAGTTTTTCTGTGGATAAATTCGAAGGATCAACACAATCTCTTTCTCATGGCAATCGACGCTATACTATCATAGGCTCCTCCAGTCGTATCCGAGTAAGACCGACTATAGGGGTTCAGAACGCTTTCAACTACTTACATCATTGGGCGGTCATTGTGGATTGAGCGTCAGCTAGCTTAGTCACCCTATTATTTCCTCTTTGGTTTGAGTTTGTTTACGTCTTATTTGAGGTAGGCAGTGTCGAGAGTAGATATTGGTTAGGAGTGTGGCTTGTTGCTATGAACTAGTTTTGTCCTCCGAGGAAATTGGGTTAGAGCTTTATGTACATATCTTGGTTTTATTAATTAATTTTTTTCTGAATTACCAAAAAAAAATCTTGAACGGTCTAACTTTTCAGTTTGATTTATTTTAATGGCTCTTATCGTTAAAAACTAATCAATTTATTAATTAATCTATCAATTTTTATTAAGTAATAAGTTCTTATAAATCAAAATAAATCAATTAATTTTCATTTAGCAATATCTTTTTTCAATTAAACTTCAAATTATTCGATGGTTAAGAACAATCGATTTTAATCATATTTCAAATTCTTTATTTAGTTAATTTTATAACAGTCTAATACTGATTGAATCTTTTAAAAACCTTAAGTCTTTTGTATTATTGGTTTAATTTTTTGTCTGATTTTTAAAATATTGATAAAATCTATATAACCCGGAATTTTACCTAGAGATATATTAAAAAGAAAATTTGAAGGCCCAGAAGAAACCCCATATATAAATACAAATAGAAAGCAAATAATGCCAAGTATTCTGCTTCTACCATCTCCAGTTATAGCCATTGGTATTTGGCAGTTGGCGTAACTGTGCTAAGCGTTTCTTGATTCGTTTTCCATTACCACGTGCACTACCACTCTCCACGGCGGACTACCACCGACCTCTGCCCCCTCCTCACGGGCAACCTTTCTTCTTCCCCATGGAGGTAAGGAGATCATCCATTTCTTTGATTCAACAGTATTAAAATTGATTGTTTCGTAAAGATTTGAGGTTCTTGAAACTTACGTTGCTAGGTAGCTTGTGTTTATTTTGAACGTAAAAACGTAAAGGGTTAGCAGTGATTTTCATGTGCTGAGATTTGGTCAAAGTTGGTATCTTTATTGCAGCGAGTCTCGATTGGAGTCATTGGCAAGAATAAAGAGATGGTGAAGCATTTGGAGGACCGCGGAGTGATCAAATCAAAGAAAGTTTCTGAAGTTATGGAAACTATCGATAGGGCTTTGTTTGTTC
Organism: Erythroxylum squamatum; assembly: GCA_025629845.1. Taxonomy (NCBI): domain Eukaryota; kingdom Viridiplantae; phylum Streptophyta; class Magnoliopsida; order Malpighiales; family Erythroxylaceae; genus Erythroxylum; species Erythroxylum squamatum. Next base: position 2,790 of record JAOTBA010016579.1, read on the forward strand.
CTGATCGTACCCCGCCTTATTTTGATAGTCCAATGACTATTGGCTATAATGCCACTATATCTGCGCCTTATATGCATGCTACGTGTCTTCAGCTGTTGGAGGATCATTTGAAACCTGGCATGTGTGCTTTAGACGTTGGCTCAGGTGCTTTTCTCTTCTTTTTTGCTTTTCCTCTATATGATTCTTCGGAAAGGATATAGAATGTTAACCATATGGTATGGAGCATGATAGGACTATCATTTGGACTTAGTTGCATAAGCTTAGAGATCACTTAGCAATGCTACAAAATGGTATTTAAGCTCTATATTACTTTCTTTTTTACTTGAAATTTAACAGCTTTCCATTTCACATTCTATGAAACTATGTGCCTTTGAAGAGTTTCCGTTTGTGTAGTGAAAAAGACCATTTGAAAACTTTGCTGATGGATTTTCATGACAGGAACTGGTTATTTGACTGCATGCTTTGCGCTGATGGTTGGGCCTCAAGGACGTGTAGTTGGAGTGGAGCATATCACTGAGCTGGTTACGTCTTCAATTGAGAATATTGTCAAAAGTGCAGCAGCTCCGTTGTGGAAAGAGGGTTCCCTCTCAGTGCATGTTGGTGGTCTGTGATGAAACCTGCAAATTCCTGTTTCAAAAAGATAATCAGTGTTCTGTTGTAATCTAACATCAATGAAGCGGCTATGACTTGGGAATCATATTTTTTCAATTTTATAATAATGCCTTTCATTGGAAATCAGTAAGGAAAAATAGGGGAATAACCTGCATACAAATGGCAACTAGATCATCTGCATTCAAATACATTAGTAGTTCATAGTTTGCTTAATTACATGCTTAATGGGAGCAATTGAGGTGCTCAGATGAGTTCATAATTTGGAATCAAAGTTCTAAAACTAACAAGTTATTTGTTTATACTCTCGACTGTAGATGGAAGGCAAGGTTGGCCAGAGTTGGCGCCATATGATGCAATTTATGTTGGAGCAGCAGCAGCAGAGATCCCTTCGGCACTTATTGAGCAGTTGAAGCCTGGTGGTCGAATGGTAATTCCAGTTGGTGAAATGGTTCAGGATCTTAATGTCATTGACAAGAAGGAGGATGGTTCCATCAGCGTCCGGAGTGAAACTCGAGTTCTTTATGTTCCTTTAACAAGTCGAGATTCACAATTAAAGGGCTCAATTGTTTAACATGGAAACAAAATTCTGGTTCATCACTCTGAGTACCTGAATATGTTGTATCAAAACCCGCTTTACGAATATCCTACATGGATTTACTTGTAAATAACAATGAATTCACTTTATATCTGCCGAAAACTATTTTTCGACGTGTATTGACAAAAGATTAAAAAATCTAATCGATTTTATTTATTCAATTGTAAAAATTTTAAACTATTTAATTTTATTAATGTTTTTAAAATCGAATCAGCTCAGCTAATTCGACTGAAATAAATATGAGCTGGTCTAATTTTCAGTCCAATTTAAGTTCATAACTTTTTATAAGAAAAAACAGAACGGTTAAGTAATAAATCGGCCAGTTCTAGGGCAAAACCGGTAATGTACTTAGAATCTGTCAAAATGTAGGATCCACTGACAAGTTTTGCACACCAACCCGTGAAGAATGTTCCGAACTTGCATTAGTTGCTTCATAATGCACATGGTGCATTAATTGAAGTTATTTTTTTTTCTTGATTAATTACTAAAAAAACTTAAACTTTAGTCATCTTTTTAATTATAGCCAAAATTTTAAAATATTTAAATTTTTAATTTATTTCAATTCTAACTTGATGTTGATCTTATTGTTATCTTTGTTAGCATAGCATTGCCACATGCCAATAACTTTCATTAATCAAACACGTTAACGAAATTAGCATGTCTAAATTTGATTAATAAAATGACATTGTTTCATTATAGAACTGAAATGACGTCGTTTCATTTTTGAGAGAATAACACAATCGTTCTCTCAAACCTAAATCCCTAATTTCCTTTCATGCACTCTCACTCTCTCACCCTCGTTTGCAATCTGTAACCTATTTGTACAGCCACCATTATTAGCAGCTGCAAGAACACAATCCTTATCACTTTGATCGTTTGCTCTATTCGTGTATGCACAAAGTTTTTGTGGCCCAGTAGTAATCACGTTCACTCTTTCACCTTCAGACCAAAACATAGAAAGATTATTGACGATTATGCCCCCTACTGCACGGTTTGCCTTTAAGAGGCTGTAGATGGCGAAAAGCTGAGGAAACTCCCCAGATGCAACTATTGCTTCCATGACCAGTGGTTCCAAACTCATTCCACTTGTCTTCTATGCAGAAACCAGGTTTTTGTTCTTCATCAACGACATATAAATGGACAAGGTAGAGGGTTCTTTTTCTGTTCTCTTGTACTTGTACAGCTTGTACGTAGAAAATTGGGTACTGTTAACTTTGGAGTTTCTTTGTCTATCGGTCAAAACTTAGGTCCTGTTTGGTTGGATGTTAATTAATAGAATAGAATGAAACGATTTATAGTGGAATGTAATGTAATAGTAAAAAGTTGTTTAGAATGGATGAAACGGCCCATAATATAATGTAGTGAAATATTATTTGGAAGATGGATAAAATGAAATGAAATGTATAATAAATGACTATTATATCCCTTAGATTAAAATGGTTGTTACAGGAGGATTAACCATATGATTTTAAAATAGAAATCATTTCTAATTAAAAAGTCATGATTGTGACATTTAAATTTTTTATATATTTTCTATTTTAAAGTAATAAAGATTTTATTTTATAATTAATTATATACAATTTATTATTAATTATATGAAATTATTATTATTAATTATTTAATTTAATTTAATTTATTATATTAAATTTTATTGTATTCTATTATATGTGATTTATATTTAAAAATATATTATTTATATTTTTATTTATATAAAAATATATACAACTAAAATTACCACTGTAATCAAAATTCATAACTCATTTAGTTAATTCAGATTTTTCTTGAAATACACTTTCGGGTCAACTTTTCATGATAAATCTGACAAAGAAAATGGAATAATTTGAGGACACTTTCTTTTAGAAAATTGTTCTCCTATCTCTTAGAAGCTTCTAGTTTAACCAAAATCATTCAATTTGGTTCAGTATTCCAAAAGTAATATTCCAAATAATTCAGATTGTTCTTCAACTATAACAGTATTCTATACTCAACTTCAAGTCAAATTTTGGGATTTTTAGAGACACAATTAAAATTCGATTTCTTTAGAACAATTGTAGCCCTATCTCTCTATTATTCTCCAAAATTTTGATTTCTTTAAAACCAATTTCCAGATTTTCCAAAAATACTCTTTCGGGTCTACTGTTCATGATCAATCATAAAATGTAAATGAAGTCATTTGCAATACTTTCTTCTAGAAAATTGTTCTCCTATCTCTTACGTTTCTAATAACACCAAAATCATTCAATTTAATTCATAAATCTGAAAGTTATACCCCAAACATATCGGACTGTTCATAAGCTAAAACAACATTCTGTAATCAACTTTAATTCAAAATCTGGAATTCTAGAGATAGAACTAAAATTTGATTTCTTTAGACAATTTGTAGTCATATGTCTCTAGTTTACTCCAAATAAAAAATCATTCCATTTGAATAACTACAGAACAAGATATTGTCAAAATACTGAAGCAAGTTTAATGAAAATACTCATTCATCAGTTTTCCAGAATTCCTCATCATTTTCATCCCACATTTTTCACTCAATCTCTCCCAATTGATTTCATATGGCTACAATTTTTGGTGGAGGTGTAGAAAAACGTGTTTCGAATCTAATGGTTCAAGTCCCATGTCATTTGGAGGTCGAGAGAACAAGATATGGCCAAAAGATTAAAAGGTGTTCGAGTTTTTCACCAGCCAAAAGCACAATCGCGAGTTTGCAACGGATTTCAAAAGTCGCGATCGTGCACAGTTTTCAATCGACCTTCGAAAGTTGCAATCGTGTTCCAGAACGATCATGAATCTCCTGACGATACACGATCGCTCTTTCCTACTTTCTCTTCCAAAAACGCGATCGTGCAGACTTCCGAGCCTTTGCAAAATTTTCTTCTTTTTTCTTGTCTTTTTAATCAACTTCTCTAACTCATCTCAACCACATTTTCCACTTCCATGCAACCCAACACATTCAAAAACATATCAAAAACAAGGAATTAATACTAAATATCAAAACCAGAAAATCACTCACACATCTCTTCTTTCTCTCTATCTAACATTTCTAATTCGATTCTACTTCCATTTTCTCTTCATTTTCGACTCTCACTATACTCAAACATTCATAAACAACTCCAAAATTCAGGTTAAAATACCAATATTAACTACATATAAAGTTATTCCTAAAATACCGAAGCATGTTTAGTAAAAATACTCCAGTTATCATTTTCTAGAACTCATCATCTTTGTCCCAATTTCATCAATTAATCTCTCCAAAATGATTTCATATGGCTATAATTTTTAGTGGAGATGTAGAACAATGTGTTACGAGTTTGTTGGTTCAAATCTCATGTTATTTGGAGGTCAGGAGAAGAAGTTATAGTCAAAAGATCAAAGGATGTTCGAAAATAATCCCTCTTCGGCAGTCATAGAAATCACGATCGTGCTTTTCCAAATGCATGTGGAAAGTCACCATCGTGCTTAAACACGCTTTTCCAATTTATTCTGAAATGTCACCATCTTGCAGAAGCATGATCGTGCATTTCTTCTTCCTTCTTAACCGTAGCTCTTCTTCTTCTTCTTTCTTTTCTTTTACTCAAATCAACATCTCTAACTTATATTAACCCCATTTTCGACTTCCATACAACCCAACACATTAAAAAAAAAAGATCAAAAACCAAGAATCAACATCAAATATCAAAAACATCACATACTCACGCATCTTCTTCATTTCTGCGTTTCTTCACTTTCATTTTTTTGCATTTCTATTTTTTGCATTCTCTTCAATTTCTTCTTCTAACTATCATTTAAATCATTCATTCTCATCTCCAGGCATCAACATATACTTATTCCTTAACTCTAAATTCATACTTTTGTTCATCCTAAAATCATTAGAATATTCAACGAAATAACAGTGAAAATAGAGCACACTAATGCTAGTCCTTCACCTTTTAGCTTTCCTGTTCTCAGTACGTTATCCTTGATTGTTTTCATACTTTTAGATGGTGGGCTTCAATAAGTTATCTCTTCTACCCCTGCTTTACAATCTATAAACTTGTGACAGAGATAAAACATTCGATTGTTGTAAGTAAATTTCCCAAGGAAATACAATTGCTAGATTGTTGTAAAAGAGAGGCAAATTAACCAGAAACACCTTTCAATAAATTTCTCATAGTTCCCTAAATTATATGGGCTTGTCATAAATTCATCCACAAAATATACAAAAATATCTGACAAAATATACACATTGAGCAGAGGGAAAAGGACCTAATACCAGGTCATCAACACATACTACACCTGTCTTCAATTAAGAAGACATAATAAAATCCAACATATTTTTCCAAATATTTATTGGTGCACCAAGTAATGCCCTAACTTCATCAGGCCTACAAACAAGGAAAAGATAACTTTCATACATTTTTGATCCTTCCAATCCCAACTCTACCAAATGATTATAAAGTTCTTCTGAAATAGGAAGTGGTTTAACTAATAGTGAAATAGATTTTATAATAGCATCTGCAACTGTCTGAAGGCTATCTTTGATTACATCTTCACCATCATCTACCTTATTTTTCCTTTTCCATGATGTTCCTAGGTTTGCATTTTGTGAATGAGCTGGTATTCCTATTGGAGATTCAGTGCGATCACCATCTATCGTTACATTGTCTTCAAAACTTAAGTCATTATGAGTCCATATGTCATCATTTTCATCCATGGTATTGGAAAACCCACTATCGATAGAAATGGTGCGCCTTCTTATCTCCTGTGATGTTTCAGCATGCTCGCCAGTTACTCTATCACGTCCATAAATCTCTACCATCTTCTTATAGTTATGAAAAGGCTTCTATCTCCACTCAGCAGCTTCTGGTTTAACCTGTTACAACAAAATTTGTTAATGAATCAATCAATTCATAACATATATCATATTTTCTTCAAACAAAATAATAATCAAATTCACCTGGATCAAGGCCTTCCACACTTCTAGCTCAGCAGTCCACATATTTGTTAACGGACTCCATGCAAATCCACTATCTCCATTTGAAAATAAATCAAAACACTTACTCCACTTGTTCTTAATAATCTTGTTCCGATTTTTTATTTTTTCCTTATTGATTCCTTTATCTGAAAATTCCTTTAGTTTAGCTTCAATTGTATCAAATGCATGTGTAGTGAAAGTCCCACCAACACGATTGCCTTGCCGATGTTGGTATAAGTATGCCTCAACCAAAGCATCATCCATAGCTTGATTCCAAAAGCACGACTCTCTTCGGGGTGGCATTTTCTATGTTACAAATTTAACTACTTATATCAAAAGCATGCACAATATTGAAGCTTCAAATTTTCCAAATAATATAAAAGGCTAGAATAATGAATAAGCATTACAAAGACACAATTTGATGTGAAAACATTAACATCCTAAAGTATAATCAGCCCAAATATGAGCAGCCATGTTATCTCTTATAATTTCTCCACTGTGTACATCATCTTCGTCGTCATTTTCACACCCATCTTGGTTATCATTTTCCCCTCCATCGTACTCTTCATTAAGAAATGGATCATCTGGATCTGCATTAATCAAGAAATTGTGCTGAATGACACAAGCCATAATAATTTGTTTTAAAGTCTGAATGCAATTAGTTTTGGCAAGTCTAAATGCATATCAAATATTACACAAATCCTTGTATAACTCACTTGTTTTATCTTAGCAATGGCGTCAACCATACAAATTGATTCTCAATATAACTTTCCAAGCGATTCAAACCCTTAGGCTTTGTTTGGTTGAAAGGTTAGGAATGAAAGGGGATAGAACGTAACACACTTCCATCGTTTGTTTGAGAGTTTCATAATGGAATGGAATGAAATGGGATGGAAGCGGAGGGTTTCATGTTGTATTCCATTCCATCCTAAACAGTGAAAATAAAAAACCTCTGATTCGGAGGGTTTAGGATGGAACGTAAACTAATAAATACATACTATCTAATATACCCTCAATAATTCTTCATAATACCAACTCTGAACAAATCATAATATTAATATATTAAATAGAATATAATAATATTTTATATTATTAATAATAAATTATATATATATATTTAATACTAAAATAAAAAAATTTTATTTAAAAATATTTATTTATTTACTTATTTATATATAAATATATACAAACAATTAAATAATATTTTTATATAATTTTATTTTTCATTAATAAAAATATATTAAAATTATTCTTATTTGCATATTTTTCTATATAAATAAAAATATAAATAAATCATTTTTAAATATAAATCAAAATTTAATATAATAAAATTTATTAAATAATTAATAATAATATTTTTATATAATTAATA